>DWCF01002466.1:0-23860 GCA_018230265.1 Delias oraia | reverse complement strand
TACTTTACGCCAAAAATGAAGATCTAGTCCTGGGCAAGATGATCCTGAAAATGGATTAAAAATATTAAAAGAATGAAATTAAATACAACCTAATATGGATTATTTTGACTAGTACAGAATTATTATAGCATTGGCAGTAATATAAATACAAATAAAATTAGAAAAAGGATTACTTTTCATAAATTAAGCTAGCACAGGATAAGAAAATCTTACAAAAAGAAAAGCACAATCTAAGAAACATAACATATTGTTAATAAAATATATATTTAAAGCATGCAGTAATAAAATAAATATTATTGGTATTACATCCATAAAATTTACCGAAATTACTTACTAAATACTTAATTCCAGAAATCTAGACACACAAATGTTTCAATTATTAATAAAGTTCATCAACAAAATACTGTTTTTACACATTGAAGTCAATTTGGTATAGAATATGTAGTATATATTTTAATTAGTTTAAAATACATACCGCATGAATTGCAAGGAGCTCCAGCTCCACTGTCATGACCTAATCTAGCTTTACTTAATTTCTCCCTCTGTCTCTCAAGTTTCGATAACCAAGCCGGTGCTTCTGGCGTTTCTACACATGATTCACTCATCTAAAACAAATCAAATACATTTACTGCAACTCCACATAACTTTGATAATTGAATGGGTAATTGCTCAGACAGCTTTTTCAAATAAATACTTCTAATTGCCATGCATTATAATTAATTCACTTACTTTATTCCTCTTCGCAATATTTTAATATATTTTTATGGAAATCAATAATGAGAACTTAGACAAAAAATTATAGATGAACCAATGACTAAATCAAGCAGTCAATAATACCAATAGTCAGTGTTGCCTTTCTACAAATTGAAATTTAAATAAAAATTATATGCTAAAAATAATATATGATCTTCAAATCCATTACTTTAAATTCAGTAAGTTTATTATTAAGATATTTCTTTGATATTTTATGACAATTATTTTACGTTACATTTGAACTTCATTTTTGTTTCATTCCAATTGTTTATTTTGAGTTCTTAAATCGTTTTTGAAGATATAGTTAAGTAATCAAATGTATTTATAAATAGTGAAAGAGATGACACTGACACTTAAATTTCTATTACTTTTTATTTCACACCCTATCAAAACAAGTGAACTACCTTTTTGTAGTGTGAGTACCAAATTTTAAGTTCGTTACAAACGAATGTGATAAAAAAATTAAATTATAGTGCTTTTCATCAAATAGTTCCTATAGCAAAACTAAGTGCTATCACATTATATTTCTTCGATTACCCCGAATTAAGGAAGATTAAAAAATAAAAATAATATGGCTCGACCCTATTAACTACTAGTAGTACTTACCTTGGACTTAGTGTACACCTTGAGATAATTTAACATTCACAATATTTCAGTCTTCTATAAATATTTTTAAAGGCGTGGGAATGAATTTTAATATCATTAATGTTTTCATTTCATAAAAATATAATGTATAGAATTAAATTTAAAATATTACAGGTTCAATGACAACAAAATACGATATTAATCTAAAAATGTTTATTTATTATTCTCTTCATTATCGCTCCACAGTGGTGCGGCACCTTTATAATCTATCTCATTTCATGCAATAGTTTTGTTAATGTGCCTTTTCTTTCTTGCAAAATTAAATTAATGTATTTTATACATTTCAAAATCATGTTAGTGGGTTTTTCGCCATAGGCTACTTTATGGGGTATAGTCACATTAGTCGACGTTGAAGCTGCCACTTTACATTCGTTAGTAATTTTCGACACGGATTTTTCAGATATACCTAAAATATAATTCAATTTTACAAATTTCAACAAGAGCACATTGCTCTTATATTACTGCTTTCAATAGATGGATGGTAGCTACTACTAGCTCTATTATTATACAGAAATAATTCTAATTTAGTTATTAACATATAACAAATATTTCTGACCCTATTGTCCGTTTTTTGTAACTACTTTATTTAAAAGGTAAAGTAACACTAAAAATATTAGAGGTAATTAGAATGCAATTTAAGAGTAATATTAGAATGTTAAGACAATAATTGAGTCTAGTAGAGGACTTGACAATCTGACACTGGTAACCCTATTTGCCTAAGCAGCGAACTGAGCTTACACATCTAAATAGAATAAATGGAATCTTGTTACGTTTTTCACTTTCATAAAAGTTCTTCACTTTTAACAACATCATTCTTTTACCACTTTTTTATGTTTTCGAGATGACTTTTAGCTGAAATCACAAATTTTAAGCAGCGGCTCAGCTTGTTGACAGTTTTGATAAGGAGTACTACCAAAATGATATATGTCGGCATAGGAATTATTTGATGAAACAATCTTTATAAAATATGTAGCGTTGCCTTTGTCTAAGCTCACTGTCACAACTCCAAGGTTTTTTTTTGAAAGGACTATTTACTGCCTGCCATATAGCCATCACAGCTTCACACGGTTTTTTGGGCTCCATAGGCTTGCCGATAAATTAATTTTTAGCCGCGACTAGCGCAAGGGCGTCTGTTGCGAAACATTAACCTCAGTTTGGGCTGTTGCGGAGTCATGGGCCACATGAGCAGCCGGTCGGAAGCTCGCCGGTGTGAGGCTGGCGACTTAGCTAGGTCCTCGTCTCCGCATCCAACGGAGGCGGTACTCACAAGGTTGCGTTTACAGATTACTATTATAATAAGTAAAATAGTTTTTAAGGCTGGCAAATTAAAGAAAAGTTGTCGATGTTTTAAAGGATCAAAATCTGGCAATTTATCTTTTAATGTGTTTTCTTCATGGGATGTATTCTCCGTTTTCATCTTTTTAATTGATAGATTAGTTACCTTTTCTAAAATAGAAACATAATATATCGACTAACCGTTTAATAAACGAGGCTATTCATTATACCGCTCAAATTAAAGGTATAGTAGTGTTTTCGTTTGTAGGCTCGACTTTGAAGCCTTGTACTTTTTGTGAGTCATATTCTGGTTTGTATTTTTTATCGTTAGTTTATATCATTTTAGATGTCTTCTGGAAGACCCATTAAGTGTGTGGTGGTTGGTGATGGAACCGTAGGAAAAACTTGCATGCTTATATCTTACACAACCGATAGTTTCCCTGGAGAATATGTACCTACTGTGTAAGTTAATTATAAATATTTGAATTATATTAAAATTTCTTATAGAAGTATAATTAATATTCACTTTATATACATGCTTGTTTTATTAGGAGAAGAACTAGTCTTTATATATATTATTCTTACAGATTTGACAACTATTCAGCTCCCATGGTTGTTGATGGAGTTGCTGTCTCATTAGGATTGTGGGATACTGCTGGTCAAGAAGATTATGATAGGTTGCGTCCATTAAGCTACCCTCAAACAGATGTGTTTCTAATTTGCTTTAGTGTTACCAGGTAATATTTATGAACAGTTTATATTACATCATGTCTAAAAAAAATATTAGAAGTGCTTATTGTAATGAAAAACTATTTTAAACTTTAGTCTAGTATACAAATTTTTTAATTTGAGAATAAATAGTTAAAATATTCCTTTATATTTTATTATTTTCTATTATATCCCAAATTATAGTTTATTAATCATTTTAATTACAGTCCATCATCATATGAAAATGTTACTTCTAAATGGTATCCAGAAATCAAACATCACTGTCCTGATGCTCCTATTATTTTAGTTGGTGAGTATAAATTACTGTACTATATGACCTTGTGTTAGTAAAGTCAGTAAAAAGTAGAAAAATTCAGTTTAGAATTTATATATAAATATAATAAATATTTTAGGCACAAAAATAGATCTGAGGGATGATCGAGAGACTTTGAGTTTGCTCTCAGAGCAAGGGATGTCACCACTGAAAAGAGAACAAGGACAGAAGCTTGCAAATAAAATAAGAGCTGTTAAATACATGGAATGCTCAGCTTTGACACAACGTGGACTAAAGCAGGTATTAGTCACACACATTTATAGATTTAAGTTTAGGGCTATTATAGGCTATATATAATAAGGGTATTTAGTTTTAACATTAATTAATTAATATATGTATGCGTACAGATAAAATATCAGTAATATAAAAGTATATGCAAATTATTTTTGCTCTGACCTTACTCACTAAACCAAATTTTAAAACTAATGTGAGGTTTATTAGGTAAGATTAAATAATTTCACCTACATTTTGATAAATGCCATTATAATGTTTTCAGGTATTTGATGAAGCTGTTCGGGCAGTATTAAGACCTGAACCTCAAAAACGACATCAAAGGAAGTGTCTGATCATGTAAATATGATGCACAAAAAGAAGTAATGTCACATTTATATGTACGAATATCAAGGTGACAGTAATAATGTGTTTCTATACCAATAACAAAAGCATAAAGCATTGGTGTACAATCAATGTTATAATGAAAATTATGTAGATATGAATATTTTGTTTCTAATATGTGCCATACTGTTGTTTTCAAGTTTAAGTGATCATCACAATATGTAAAATACATACTTATTGCTTGTATATTAATTTCTGTTTTTAATGGATATGCCAAAGATTTATGAGTAGGGATAAGTATGATTTGTAATTAATGTTATTTTTACTATGTAGTAGTGGTTGGAAACAAATTGTTACTGTTGGGTAATATTGAGTGACAATGTTATTTTTTTATAATTACACTTATGAACCTCAATGATAATATTCAAAGGTTTTTGAAAATTATTCATGATATTATGTAACTTTTGAATAAGGACTGATCATAGATGCTAGTAAAATATCGATATTATAAATATAATATGCAGATAGTAATTTCCATTAGTTGCAAGTTTTGTAATATTGTTTAGCAATTTATTGAAATTTCAGCAGCATTTAATAGCATGTTTGAAAAGTGGTGGCTTTATTTTTTGTAAGAATTTTGTGCCTCAATAAGAGATGACACAAATTTTGGATATTTTTAAATGACTACTTTACAACTGTTATACATCTTTTGAATAAAAGTTAATCTCAATAAGAAGTTTATGGATATAAATTCTCATAATAAAATCATTAGTTATAAGATGTATAGCTTGTAAATTAGTTTGAAATATATTTATTCTAGTATTTTTTTCTCATTTTCTCAAATTTTGTATTAAATCTATCCATAATGTCGAAAAGAAGAGTGACGAGTATTGTGTGTTTGATAGTGACTTATTAGGGTGAATATTTTTATATGTAAGCTTAGGTTGAAAAAGTGCGATATTTGCAACGCAACGATTATTGTTCTTTAGACGTAATTATTATAGATTGCTTTGAATTACAGGTGAAGCTTTGAAATGATATATTTGTATATAACTTCAATTATTTATATTGTAAGGACAAAAGCGCAATCAAACGATTATATTAACTTGTGTAACTGCACTTTATAAATTATTGAATTTAACTTGTTTTTATTTTAATGAAATAACAGGTTCTTTAGATATATATTTATTTTAAACACATTCAAGAGTACATAAATTTTATACAGATGCAAAGAATATTTTAAACATTTTATTTATGTCTGTGACATAGCTGAAGCTAAGAATTATATAACACCAATTATTGCTAATAGGTGAAACGCTTTGATCAACACAATAAATGCGCTATGAAAAATTGAAATCTCTGAACGCTTTTAACATTTATTCTCGGTCATCAATACAACTAAAAAAAATTCAAAACACATATGGAACAATTGCAATTATATGCTAAACATTAATAACGCGTTAGCATACAGCTAAGTTCGAGAAACACTTATTGTATGAAGCAATGTAACTTGGTATTTATGTATTGAAAAATTGTATAAAAATTAAATACTATTTTGTGAGCATAGAAGTATAAATATATACTTACCTACAAAAAATTATGTTAAACATAAAAATAGTAAATGCAACTTTTTTTTTACAAACAACATTGATAATGACAAACATCCACACTATACATATAAAGTATAGATAAATATTAGTGACACCTAAAACATTGATTACTGTAATAATAATTTTTAATTGCAATAATATCATATTTTATACCACTCATAAAATGTTTACAGAAATTAAGCAATACAGTAACAAATACTGTTAACAATGTGAGATCCTAACACCACATTCAATTAAAAATAAAGATTGGATTATATCCTAGACAACATTTCACATAACAGTATTATTGATCCAACAATAGTAATGAAACTTTTGTATCTATAATTTTTTAGGTGAGAAACAGTAATAATTGTTATAATGAGTCTCCTACCTATTAATACCTGTAATCTAACTTATTGACAATATTGTATGAGATTTAATATACATATCAGAGAAGCTATTACTTATATTTTAAATCTGTCATGGTTACATAGTTTTATCAAAGGAAAAATATGCATAAACATCTTACACTTTTATGAATAGAAAAGAAATACATTGAATAATAAATAGATAAAACTTACATTTAAGTATAAAAGGAAAATTGTGTTATTTGGCCACTAGATAAACTTTTTAAAACTGAGTAAATATAGATCTAACATTCAGCTAACTTTAAAAGCTTATTTTTGCAAAGTACTATCTAAAAAAATCATTGGTAAAGAACGAAATGGTTTGAATTGAAAACAATGCTAATTGTTTTGTTCTGGACATAATATATTAACTGTTTAAAAATTAAGAAATTTCAGTACCAGAAGTAGAGGATAAATATTCACCTTCCTCATATCACATGGCTCTGTATGGACCTTGGGACTTTAAGTATTGAATAACTAATGAAGGTCCAGAAGACACAACCTCAGGAGGAATCGATGTCAATGGACAATTCTCTATACTCATAATTTGCAAACTTACACACAATGCTAATTCAAATGGTAAATTACACAAATTTGGATTATCATTTAAATAGAGTGATTCAAGATTCTCTAGAGTGCCAATCTCTTCTGGTAAATATTGTAAATTATTTTCACCAACACTTAAAAATGTAAGATTTACTAAGTGGCCAATAGATCGGGGTAAAGTTGTTAATTGGTTTGATTGAACAATCAATTTTTGTAGATCATGTAGAAAACCAATTTCATTTGGTAATATTTCCAATTTGTTCTCTTCCAAATCAAGCACTCGAAGCTTTCTTAAATTACCAATACTTGGTGGAATTCTTCGTAACAGATTATTAGACAAGATTAGTACTTCCAAGTTATGCAGGCATTGTATGTCATCTGGTAGTTTTGTGAGATGATTAGTGCCCAAATTCAATTCCACCATATTTGACCAAGTCCCAATGTCAAGTGGAAGAGAGGTTAATAGATTTTCCTTCATATTTAATTTTGTTAAATTTTTGGCTCTTGAAAATATACCATATGGTATTTTATCAATTTGATTATGTTCTAAATTAATAGAAAATACATTTGTAAATTGAGCTGGTCCCCCAGATGGATAACTCATGAATGAGTTCCTGGATAAAGTAATATTGGTAAGCTCTGTCAAGCTGCATAGTAGTCCATCTGGTAATTGTGATATGGAGTTTCCTTCTACATTAAATTCATCCATATGTATACAATTGCTTAGAGTTGAAGGAATAGAGGTTAATCTATTATATCTTAGGCCAAGTCGGGTTAGAGACTGTAAATTTCCAATTGTTTCAGGAATATCCAATAAGTCATTGTGCTGCAGATCTAATGTACTCAAGTTTACACAATTACCAATTTCTTTTGGTAAATGTTCCAAATGATTATGAGAAACATCAAAAGTAACTAAATTAATCAAATTACCAATTCCTGATGACAGTTCTTTAATTTTATTTTCTCGTAAACTTAACATGGTTAAATTAGTCAAATTTTTTATACCATCTCCAACAACTTTAATCCTATTGAATCTTAAGAATAATGTAGTCAAGGAAGTCAATGTATACACCACTTCTGGAATATCATTTAATTTGTTGTGCCTCAAATCAAGAACTTTTAATGAGTGTAAATTTGTAAGAGAATCAGGAAGACTTGTTAATGAGTTTTCATTTAGGGCTAATGTTTGTAAATTAGTTAAACAGCCAAATTCTGCAGGTAGGGCAACTAGCTTATTACCATATAAATAAAACTCAACAAGGTGAGTCAAATCTCTGACATTAGGTGGTAGAGAAGTAATAGAAGACTTACTAAGATCCAGCCGTTTAACACCTTCATCACGACATCTAACCAATTCCTTTATAACATCTAAATCAGCTTGAATAGGTTTATTTTTCTTAGCTGTCGGCTTAGGTTTATTTGATTCAGGATGCTTCACGGTAACGACTTTAGGGCGAGCCCCTTCAGTACTGGGTACGGATAGTTTTTTATCTCTCATGGTGTGATATTTTTCTCTGGGACTGACCGTACTATTAGAGTCCAATGCTTCCGAATTTTCTCTCGATGAATTGTCAAGATTCATACCGCACTTTAATGATTAAGCTGTTGCTACGGAATAGTGCTCACTTCATTTCAGTAATTAGAATTGTGAACTATAAAACGACAGTAGAAAATAACTTAATACCAAAACAGCTATGCAATTATTGCTATCTTTCTTTAAGTTACAAAATATCTGTAGACAGTAGAATTTACTCACAAGAATCGAGATCGATTTTTTCTCGAGAATTTAATCTTATCTGGATAGATATTTTATTATTTCTATATAACAAGAGATTAAAATGGAAAGATTACTAATTAAGGCTAAAGCCAAGTAGAAATTGTAAGAAACACTTCGAAAATTGCAAATAAAAATAGTTATCTACATGAAAATTTAATTATGAATCTTAATTCATATTTCAATTCATAAATGATTTGCCATAGAACAAATCCACAGATATCTAGTATGCTACATTACACTTTTTTTTGCCGTGAAGCGCCGGCTTAGAATTGCGCTTCTATCTATATCATTTATATTCTATCTCATATTCTATATCGTTCCGTGGATGGTACGACAGTAAAAGGCGGCCAAGGGACAACCTGGAGAGCCGGCAGCAGCATCCTCCACCCTCTATAAAACCTAACTATGATACCAAACTGCCAAATGTGGCGATTATGGCAAATACCTCCATTATGAACAACCAGGTCCCACAGTTCTCGGTAGCTCTGCTATTACTGGCGTGGGTAGCGACCAAATTAACGGTGGAGCAGGGGGTGCTAAGAATTTCCGGCAGAGATCCAGTTACCCACCTTCACGACGTCTGGCCCTGGTAACACTCAACATATGCACTTTGAGGACTGACAAAAATATATACGAACTGGAAGAGGAACTATGCGGATTCTGTAGAAATAGGGGAGGACACCGTAACCCTGGAGTCTAGTAACCTACTCAACTAACAAAGCTACGGTAACAAAGTCAAGAACTACAAGGCCCAAGTTGGTGTCGGGTTAAATAAGCGAGTCGAGCTCGAGAGTGTGTCGAGTAGGGTGATTTACCTAATACTCAGAATATCCAAGATCATAGCTGGGCACCATTAATCAAATAATTAACTTCAAAAAAATCCACATATAGCCTTTAATTAGTTTTTAAACTGATGATCAGAATTTAATAATTTTTTTACTTCTAAGGCAATGACTTGTAAAGATGAAAAGAACTTTTAATGATTGAGCAACACCAAAAATTCACAAAAGTTATATGAATTATCTAGTGCAAGGCTAACAATCATACTTTTTGCAAACCATGTGAAAATGTATTCAAAAGGATTTGCACTTTAACAAAATCTCTATATATAAAAGATATAAAAAAAGCTGACAGTAAAAAAAAATGATATAATATGTATAATAACAATCAACAAAACACTCGTCACTCTAAGTACCGGCGATAAGTAATAAAATAATAAATGAAAAAAATTTTCACTCACATGCACCGGCAAAATATAACTAGTTTTGCTTTTGTTTCACGCGCTGCCACGCGCTGGCCGGTGTTTCGTTTCATATTTGTCTGAATTTGTTTTTGCTGCGCTGCGCCGTGGTGCCTTACGATAAATAGTAGGCATTGTATTAACGATTAATGGATTTAATGGACATATTAATAGAGGTTAATGTGTCCGTTAGCATCTTTAAAAGTTAACTTAAAAATTAATCCATTAATAATTAACTTCGTTAATTAACGATTAACGGATTAACGCATTAATGCCCAGCTAAGTCCAAGAGATATTAGCTGAAGATCATTCAGGTATACGCACCGAACTCGACACAACCCGATGATGAACTAGAGAAAGAGATTTTTAAAATTATAGTGGAAAAATATTGTAGATTTTTTAAAGTCGAATAAGAAAGCTACGACATTCTGATTGATAATTTCTCAAATGATTGATAAAAATTAAGAAAACTATTTTCCGTTATCCCAATTATAGTCAGAATAGATGTTTTATTAGGTTTCTATGCATAAATATAATTAAGAATAGTTTAAGCATTAAGACATTTTTTTCGTTTTTAATTTAAAAAAGATTGGAATTTTATTCAATAAAAATATTCCTTAATCTAATAATTTTTTTAAACCTAAATAAGAAATAAGAAAATTTTCTAGAACATGGCAACATCTTTTAGTTCAACTTTTTAGCTAAAAGTCTTATAGCCAAGCCACATCAAATTAATAAAAACAACGAACTTACTGCTAAACAATATTACCAGTAACAGTATATTTTTGCTACAGTAATTGCTGATGTCTTTTGAATATAATTTATAATTATATTGAAATATTTTTCTTCTATACATATCTTTTTATCTAGATACAGCTATACAAATAAAAATTATCACGCCTCTTAGACAATCTTTACAATTCGTTTAATTAGAAACTAATATAAGGCATTAGACGTTATTTGAACAAATTGAATTTAAAATGGATAAAAGCAAAGAAAAAGAAGAGCAAAGTATCATGGATAAATCCATGAGATCAGTATTTGGTAAGTCCAATACATTTTTACAAACTTATTTGAGGTGTTTTATAAAATTATTAACAAGGTTATATGTTAAGAATGCTCCAAATATAATTTTTTTTGTATTAATTTTAGTGGGGAATATACCTTATGAAGCAACCGAAGAGAAATTAAAGGATATATTTAGTGAAGTTGGTCCTGTACTTTCCTTTAAGTTGGTGTTTGATAGAGAGACTGGAAAACCAAAAGGTTATGGTTTCTGTGAATATAAAGACCAAGAAACAGCTTTAAGTGCAATGAGAAATTTGAATGGATATGAAATAGGTGGTAGATCTCTGAGAGTGGATAATGCTTGTACAGAAAAATCTAGGATGGAAATGCAGGCTTTGATGCAAGGTCCTCAGGTTAGCCTATAATAAATTGTATATTTTAATCAATCCTCCATAAGCCACAGCTCAATATTAATCAGCCAACTTGGAATTATTACATCTGCTGTCAGAAAAACTTTGGCTGTGGTTAGATTTCAATCTAGCATTATTATTTAATAATAATGGATTTTCTAATCAAAGACAAATTGTTCACTAATGTTCAAATACAGTGTAAACTCTATATAACGACACTGAAGGGACTGTGCATTTTATATCATTATAAAGAGTTGTCGTTAAATGGAGAAAAGAAAAATCAGTGTATGGAAGACAAGGTAAATCAACTAAAGTCAAATGATTTCGACGCTTTAGGGAGTTTGTCGTTAAATCGAGGGACGTTACATGGAGTTTACACTGTACTTAAAAAACATTTTTATTTTTAGATAGAGAATCCTTATGGTGATCCATGTGATCCTGAAAAAGCACCTGAGGCAGTGAGCAAGGCTGTTGCAACATTGCCGCCGGAGCAAATGTTTGAGCTGATGAAACAGATGAAACTTTGTATTCAAGTGTGTATTGAAAATGTTATTATACAGTTGTAGGTCTTTTAACCACTTATGATTTTTAATTATATTTTTATTATATGTTACTGTGTAAAACAATTATGTATGATTTTTCCAATTTCTTCAGGCTTGTTGCTCTTTGATCATAACATTGATGAAATTGCTCTAATTTATTATGTTTTAAATTTAAACTATTAATTAGGTGAAATATAAAGAAAAATTCTTTACCTTTTTTTACTTTATACTTTTTATTTTATCTTTAAAATTATGTAAATCTTTGCAGAATAATCCAACAGAAGCCAGAAATATGTTGCTTCAAAACTCACAATTAGCTTATGCATTGCTACAGGCTCAAGTGATTATGAGAATTGTTGATCCAACTACTGCTGTGGTGAGAAGTTGTTTTAAATGTTTTCATTGTTTATATTCAGTGGTATGGAAGAATTCTTAGCGTATATATCATATACAGTGTAAACTCTATATAACGACATTGAAGGGACTATGCATTTTATAGAGTTATAAAGAATTGAAATGGAGAGAAGAACAGGTGGATGGAAGACAAGCTAAACCAACTAAAGCCAATTGATTTCGACGCTTTAGGGAGTTTGTCGTTAAATAGAGGGATGTTACATGGAGTTTACACTGTATCTATAAATTATGTAAACTAATGTAATTATATGGTATTTCTTAAAAACATGGATGGATGAAGTTTTAAAACTATAGAGAATGAAGTTATAAGAGTGGTATTATAGAAAACCTTATATTATGCTGGAATATAATATATTTGTTTGAAGGTAATTACAATTATGTCTGGTACCTTTATGTTGTTACATAGCAAATACTAGTGGTCCCGGCAGATGTCCTGCCCAGTACGCAATCTACCGAGCCCCAATTATGAATCTTCAGCAATCTATGGGCCCACTAAAAAAACAGATACATATAAAAACATTACTCTCCGCATGTATTCAGATAAAAAGTATATATATATATATCCTATGTCCTTCTCCTGGTTCTAAGCAACCTCCCAACCAATTTCAGCCAAATTCGTTTAGCGGTTATTCAGTTATAAATAGGGTAACATGACTTTATTTTATATATATAGATTTATCTTCATTGCAGAGTATGTTACATCCAAGTAATCCAGTGCCACCAGTTTTGCAGCCTGGTGACAAACCATCAAGTTATAATCCACAACCACAAGCGCCAGGTAATTATTTGTTTTGTTTATGATAGAAATTAATTATTTTAAATATTTAAGTGCCATGCTCACCCGTGGGAGAGCCATGCTGAAGTATATGCTGACTCATTATTTGGGCGGGCTCGTCCGAAGTGCTACCACGGGCTCACAGAATACTCAGGGTGAAACTTTTACTGTGTTTCGCAGAGTGAGTGAGGATATCGGAGGTCCTTAAAAATGCCGCTTAAGTAGTGTTGCCCAAATGCAAGACCAAGACCGCCTAATTTTAACAAGACCAAAACTGACCGTGTAAGACTTGAGCAAGAACAAGAATAAGCCTGCAAGACAAGAGTCTTGCAAGACGCAAGAGCGTCTTGCAGCTATTTTTTTGCAGTGATTTTTAGAATTTCTCATTAAATCTTTAGACATTTATAAATCTGATTGGTCTTTACTATCGCTATACTAATTCAAGCTCAAAACGTTCCTATTCTGATAGGTTTTTCTAAGATCTGATATAATAAATAGTAATAGTCTAATAGGTAATTTCAAGACTTGCAAGATTCTTAAAAGCCGGTAACACAACTAATGGGCGGACTTTGGCGCGGTTATCCATAGGCGTCGGTGTTCTCTTTTCATATAGGACACCCACCTGCTCCGTTGTCCGCTATACTATAATTTTTTTTAGAGATAGTTTGATTTACTTATTTATCTGTATTTATAAATCACCACTGTTTCATTATATCCAATAGTGTACTTTAAATACGATTTTTGTTTTTTATAGACTATTTCAAAAAAGGTTCTCATTTATTTTTTTATTACTTCAGTACAACCACCGCCACTTTTGAGTACACCAGTGCCACCTCCAACTCAGTTTGTCCGTAAGTAAATCATATTTATATAGGGCTATCTACAACTTAAAATATTTCCTACATATCGGGGCATTTGTGATTATTTTTGTTTTGATGAATTTATTAGCTTCCTCGACCAAATTAATATATTAACCATTTACCATTAAGAGAGCCTCGTAGCTAAGTGGTTTAATAGCTCTACCACGAAGCGAAAGGTTTCGGGTTCGAATCCCGGTCTGGACAATTATAAATTATAATTTAATTTATAATTTATTCGGTCTCTGGAAGGACTTGACAGTGGCCGGACGAGTATCTTAATACTGTCGCACTCGTGGGAAAGCCATGCTGAAGCATATGCTGACGCACTAATTGGGCCGGCTCGTCCGACTTCGTACCACGGGCTCACAGAATACTCAGCGTGAAACGGTACTTGTACTGTTTCGCAGACTGAATGAGAATGAAATGTGTAAAGTGGCGTAAAAAGTGAATTGGTGTTTTAAATATGTTATTATTAACTAACTAAATATTAACTATTATAGCTCGTCCGAGTATGCCCTTGCCACCGATGGGCATGGACGTAGATCTTCGGAGTTCGCGTGCTTTAGATCAAGATATGCGGAGTCTGCCACCGGTTTTGCCCGTACCAGTACCGCCACCCGCGCAAGACCAGTCAGTATTAATTGTCTATTGTCTATTATGTCTTGGTGATATGTATTTTCACCCGTACGAGAGCCGCTTAAGCAAATGATAATGCACCAATTGGGCCGGCTCGTCCAAAGTGATAACACGGACTCATAGAATACTCAGCGTGAAACGGTACTTGTACTTGAAACGGTACTTTTACTGTATTTTGGTTGAGTGAGTGAGGATATCAGAAGCCTATAAAAATACCGCATAATCGGCGTAAAAAAGCCGGCAATAAAACCAATACTCGGACTGTTCCGCGGTTGTCTATGGGCAGCGGTGTTCTATATCATATAGGAGACCCGACTGCTTCGTTGTTCGCTACACCATTAAAAAAATATAAGAATTTTCTCTCAGTACGCAACGGTGGGAAAATCATTTAGTTTTAATGAAGAATCATGAAATTCTTTCAATTGTTAAAGTTGCTTAGTGACTATATTTGAATCGATACCGGCAGCTGAATTTCATCATCGAACTTCGAGACAGAATCTGATCTTTGTTGTTCCACAACTGAGGACATTTTAAAGCATTATGTGCAGCGCTAATAGTTGTCTTATATTCCAAAATAAAGCTACTAGTCTAGAATATGAGTTATATAACTTTTCGTGAAATCAATTTGAGTCACATCGCCGCCTTGCTCGGTTTGCTTGTTTGCAAAGACCGACAAAACATTGTGATTGTCTCAAGAGTGAAATAGCATATATTCTGCATAACAGTGTAATTTTGGTAATTAACTAGACCAGTGTTCCGCAAACTTTGTATGCAAGGTACATCTAGGAAAAGGTAAAAGTTTAAAGGTACATCATAATCAAAGAAGTAACATTTTATATTTTCTAAATCAACATTTGTTTATTAAGTAGCAAAACAATGAAACAAAAACCTCAAGTATTTTTTAATCTTACTTATTACTTAATATTTTGCGGAACTCTGAACTATACATCTGTTGGATATTCTATAAATTGTTTGCGTATTTTAAAGACCTTCTCAGTCTACGGAAAGTGCTCTGGAAAGGTAAGACTTATCTAAATAATCCTTTATTGTGTTCAGGATGATAAATAATGTCAATGTAATTTTATTTTAATTATATTTTTATTATATATACGTATTTTGTAGCTTCAAGTATGTATAATTATATATGTCTATAATATATAACTATATTTTATTTATAGAGACATTTTTGGGGTAATGTTTTCTTATCCATAAAATTGATTTCAATTACTACTAGTACTAAGAAACGCGTGGTTGGAAGAAAATGTATGCATAGGTTGATTATTTAGCCAAATGACGTTTTGCTGAATTTTTTTATTTATTTAAGAATGTTCCCACGGGACCCACGCTTGGCGAGTATGCAAGGTTTCAACGCGGACCCACGCGTACGGACTAACGACCCAAGGACGCAGACGAAGATGAATCAATGTGACTATATTTTTTTTTTTTAATTTAACGATTGTCTACAATTCCATTGAAAAGTGTAATAGAAATTAATACATTGCATATAAAATAGAATAAATTATTACTTATATAACTGATATTTAAAAAGAAATAAGTTTTTAAACTAGATTTTCCTTATATTGCTTAGCCCCTCAAATACCACCGGGGATGCCAAGCGCTGCACAGGCGAGAACAATTCAAGGGATACCTTCTGGTGCTTCGGATCAAGAAAAGGTAACAAAGGTTTCAAGAACATGTTTATTTTAATCTCATATACATTTATTTTTTTCATAATATGTTATTTGTGTGAAATAACATATTATGAAAAACACTTGCTGAGTGAGGTTACTGGTCCCTCTACGCTTTAACGGCGAAAAAACAGTAACACAATGAAAGCGCGAAATAAAACAGATAAGACAGCGAATTATATATTTATAACGGCTTAGACCGTTTTAATAAATTTGTCAGTCTGTCTTATTGGAATATTTTCCATTTATATAAGCTTTTAGAAAAGTATTTTAAAATCTGTCACTCTGAGGTACTCTTGGTGCAAAATGGTATCCCATACACCGTTATATGGGTTGATCTAGTATAATTGTCTTCTAGTTTGGTTAAACTAATAATATTACTAAGAAATTGTATACGCACTGTCTCTTATTTAATAAAACTCCTAAAGACATATCTGAACTCACAGAAAGTAAAGAATACTTTAATTAAGAAAGCTTATTATAACATAAACCAATAATAGAAGACAAAGATGTATGGAAACTTCTGTACCGGCATCAACCTGTACCTTTTAAACTAGCAAACATAAATAAACCAACTATTGTAAATTTGCTGATAAAAAAATTAAAGCCCATGTGCTTCTTGTTGGTTCTTCTCGTATCTTCCGAACCAATGGTAGCTTTACTATTGTAAATTGAATTGCAAAAGTGCCCCTTATTGAATATTTGAAAAAATGCTTTTGAGTTTCGAGTTTTTATTATATGGTAATTTTTTTTATAGGCTGCACTGATTATGCAAGTGCTTCAACTGTCAGATGAACAAATTGCTCTGCTGCCGCCAGAACAACGTTCCAGTATATTGATGCTCAAAGAACAAATTGCAAAGAGTACGCAACGCTAAATAAAACGTCTATTTTTAACTTTAAGTAATAAACTTTTATTAAATGTACCCTGTATTTTATTCTTCAATTATTAATTCTCACCATCGATGAACCATCAAAATGCAATGATTTCGCAATATTTGAATTCTTGGTTGATTATGTTAAATGTTTTTTAATGAATGCCTCAAGTAGTTCAATAAGTGTACAATGAAGCGAGAGATATCGGTTACGGACATTAATTGTAAATTATAATTTAATTTTTAATTAATTCAGTCTTGGAAGGGCTTGACATTCGCCGGGCGAGTGTCTTAATACTGTCACGCCCGTGGTAGAAATGTGCAGAATCATATGCTGACGCTCGAATTGGGCCGGCTCGTCCGAAGTACCAAGTACAATGGGTTCACAGAATACTCAGCGTGAAATGGTAGATGTAGTTGAAATTATGATTCTAGTGTTTCGCTGAGTGTGGGTATCGGAGGCCCTTAAAAACGCCGCTTAACTGATGTTAACAAGCCAACAACACAACCAATGCGCGGACTGTGACGCGGTTGTCCGTAGGCGGCGATGCTCTTTTACCATATAGTCGACCTACCTACTCTGTTGTCCGCTGTATTAAAAAAATGAACATAACAATACGAAATTTGAATATTTCGGTTTATGATAACTTGGTATATTCAATTTCAATACTGTTATATTAACGTAGATGTAGAAACGGCGTAAATTTAATTATAAGTAAATTATGTGTCAACAGTTGGAAATAAAACACGATTATCAAGTGATTGTTAAATTCTATACCTATATAATTATTTTTTTGATTTTCTGACAAAAAATACCAAATTTATGACCATTCTCATTTTCTAAATGATATCTTGGAATATAGTTGTTACATAGCATCGTGGAGTTTAGCTTGAATGCTTAGTGTGACCCCCGAAGCCTCTAGACGACGATATTGGTGCTAATGGGCGTTGAATTTGTCGAATTGGTGGCTGGTACAGTAAGGTTTTAATGGGTATTGTTGGAGTCGTAAATATTCCTCTCCAAGAAGGCATAAATGGAATTCTTCTCTGTAAAAAACCCTTAACGTGGACTAAATTCAGATTGGCATCATAATTTCGTTAGTGTTTTTTTGTGTTTAAAATGAATTATGTAAATCGAAAATTTTTGTAATCATATCCGACCAATTTTTTTTTATCATTAGGATTTTTTTTAAATTTCAACAGATAAATAAACCTTCATCGTAGGATAGGCTATTTTGATCGTAACGATTAAAGTTTAAAGGTCAGAGTAATTATTTGAAGCTTTTAGTTATTCAATTTATGGTTAGCGCGTGTTGAAGACTAGAAACATTGCGCGGTTGACTGTCCTCCACACAACACGCCAGTATCTCGGGTTACGTAAACCTTTGCAACTACGGTTTACCGACTAGTGATACAACAAACCGACATCAACTCTTAATTCAATGTCAAATAATATTTAATATAACACCTCTTTTATAAAAAGTCCATGGTGTCTATGAGTTAACTATCAAAATGATTACTAGAAAAGTTTTCTTTCTGTTTTTGGCGGTTATTGTGTCTTTAACAGGTAAGTTACGTTCCTATTTTGTTTACATCAATTATTTTTGTAAAATGCATTAATTGTAAGTAATTTCTATTTTTATTAGTTTTAGTTTAAACGTCATAATGTTGAGATATTGAGGACAATAAACAGCAAATCATTGCTTCAAAAAATAATATAGTTCAAAGAATTAAGAATTCGTTTTACTGAATTACAGATTTCTAAAATACATAGATACATCAAAATTAAATTTATGATGTATCTATGTATATATTTTAATTAGAAATGCAGACGTATCATTACAAATACTTAGTTGTTCAATTGAAAGACTATTAAAATTAATATTAAAAAAGGAAAAATATATTCTGTGGCCATATGACTGATGAAAGATGAATATATAATTCATTGGGATTTTGATATTTCATGCTTGAAATATACACTAAAAGGTACTTTAAACAATTTCATTATGGTGCTAAATGGGGTATGCCAAGTCATATATTTATTAACTTTAAAATTACGATTTCAAATGATAGAATATGCATTTATAACATATTTTTTAATGTAAGGATGCTCTGAAGAAGGCATAAGAAGGAAACGTGTTCGAGCGGACAGTGCAGCTGTTAGGGAGCCCGCACAAGCCTTAGATGCTCCTGAATCCGAAGTAACTGCCTCAGCCCCTACTGCGTTTCTCAGCCCTTCGGTTAAGGAGTACCTTGAACTTGGAATGGCCATACCTGGTAAGTCGTTTGACAACTCAATAAAGGCCGCCTAGATTTTTATTTTTCATGTTCGGATCCCGTTTAGGATGTATAAAGAGAAAAACGGTTCTCACACCGGGTAAATAAAACCAATTAAGTCTTTAAAATTACACATATAATTCTAAAGTTTCAGAAAACAAATAGATAACCATAAACTAGTTTAATTAATGAATATAATTAAGATAACTTCCTGGTTCACAGGTAACATTTGAATAGATAGTCTAACATTTAAATTTTTTATATTTTAGAATTATACGACCTTATCTACATTTGTAGACAAGAAACGATGTGAATCTTTCGATATTTGAAAAAGATTTATCTAGAATCAATTCTAAGCTTATTTGAAATGTTATAAAATAACTATGTATATTAATGCAGATTTTTCTATAAAAGATGAATTTTCTTAATACTGAACAACGCCCATGAAAACCCTGATTGTTATAAAAATTAAACCTCTTATTAGTCTCTATTGGTTGTAATGTTTATGTTAGTAACAAATGTTCTTAATCTTATTTTTATACAAGAATACCCTTTTTTAATCATAAATTTATTACGTAATTCGTTTCTACTTCTGCAATTAGATATTGTTCATTTAATCACTGAAGTTTTCCATATAAGTGTATATTGTACATACGTTAACCTACTTTGAGGACTTACCACATTCTTAGTTACATATTTAGCGGTGATATGAATTAGCATCATAATTGTATAACTTCGTATAAGAAGTAGTGACCTTATCATAGATTAAGGCGCATCTATATGACCTAAGTCTAAGCTATATCTAGTTTAAAGAATCAAAACATTAAAGAGTATTTACATTCTTACATATTTAGGGAAAAATTCTTTATAAAAAAAATAAGTTATAAAAATTGCATTGATAATTTTGTTTATTTAAATGAATCAGGAACGGCGTTTGTATATCTTAATCAGTCGATATTGATATTGATCGATCTTCCGTTAGGGAATAACCTTATCAATGCAAACCTTTGACTTTGCGCAGCCTTACATGCTTCCAGCACAGAATAACCTTTACTGTGTTTGCACGCCACAGACTATATAAACTATGTATTTTTTGTATGCGTTATTCACCGCACCTACGAATTTACAGCCTTGAGCTGGCTATCTTGGTAAAGCTTAATTGAGCTTACAATCTTGCCCGATCTACAACCATTGTAATTTAATAGTACGCTACGTCAGTGTCACTAAGCACATGTTGCAATATTAATATTGTATTCATGAATTCTAGACAAATTAATGCTAAGAGCCTCTACGAAGTTACTTATGCACATACCTTCAGTTGTTTCTTCTGAAAATATAATCAAATTAGTGTTCAAATATTGTGTGAGTACCTACATACATACATTGCTTTGTAGAAACCTGGTAAGTATTGGTCTTGGTCATGGGTATTGTGATCCCAGTCTTGGTCTTGCCGCAAGAGTCTTGCAAACCTTGCAACTACCTATTAGACTATTGCTATTTAAATAAGTTTACTTCAGATCTTAGAAAAACTTATCAGCATAGCCATACTAAAGACCAACCAGACTTATAAATGTCTAAATATTGAATGGGAAATTTCAAAATTCACTGTAAAAAAAACAAAAAAAAAATAGTTGCAAGATGCGCAAGTCTTGCAGGCTTAGTCTTGTTCTTGCTCAAGTCTGACACGGTCAGTCTTGGTCTTGCTAAAATTAGGCGTTCTTGGTTTTGGTCACGTACAAATACAAGACCAAGACTGAATTTGGGCAACACTAGTAGTACCCATAAGTAATACAAAGGGTTACTATAGGCGATAAGAATTTTGCTCACGTTAAAGGCGCTGCAAGTGGCTGCTATATCAACGAACATTAACCAGCGCCTATATTTCGAAAGTGTTTCAAGTTCATTGAAGAATTACACATCTTTAACTTAGCATCATTCAGTAATCGTAGTAGTGTCTATACGTTTGCGTGAGCACTGAATTGATTAAGAAACTTTTTATTGGCAAGTGGCAACGTAGATAAAATGTATTTTCAACGACTTTTTATGTGGGTCAGTGACATCTATCCAACGTTCTCTTATTAAGGGTTCCAAAAATGACTAGATAAAATTGAATAGATAAATAATTGAGCATAGTAATACTGTTTTAAGTACTTAACTGTATAACGATCAATAATATAAAATTAATTAGTGGTTAATGGACTGAACTTCAAAGCTTAAAGTAATTTATTTACGAAAATATTATAATAAAATACATTTAGATATGATGACCAGCGCAAAATCGGAAAACATCAATATTTTTGTACCTCTATTAAAATATCGTATGGTTCAAGGTTTTCATAAAAAAATTGTTTTATAATTTTCTCCATTTTTATTTGTGTAATTTTAATTCATATGTGTGATCTTAAGTAAGTTGCCGTGACATTCTGATTGCACTGGGGGTCACAATAACGACTTCACTGATTAATCATTTATTGAATCTTAGCGATAAGCAAATTAAGAGTTATATAATATGCAGTAACGGAAAAAATATTAATCTTAATTAACTCGATTTGCTTAAAAAGATAACATAAATTGGGCTATTTAGTTTAACTGGTATTTCTTATTTAATTTTTCTGAACTCGACAAAAATTCTTAGACCATTTATGTATATTTAAAGATTATTTTTATTTTTATTAACAAACATTAG
Organism: Delias oraia; assembly: GCA_018230265.1. Lineage (NCBI taxonomy): Eukaryota > Metazoa > Arthropoda > Insecta > Lepidoptera > Pieridae > Delias > Delias oraia. The sequence continues at coordinate 1,861 of DWCF01002466.1, read as the reverse complement.
TTCTCGTTCACGATAAAAATCGATAAGATTTTTTCTTTGTTTCTTTGCGTGGGAAGATGATATTTTATAATTGGAATCTGCTATTGACTCAAGCGGATTTCAAATGGTTTATAAGATCAAAGAAATAATATCACACTATTTAAAGCATTTTAAGATCACAAGTTGAAATTCATAAGTTCATATCAAAATTAAAAAAAAAAGGAATTAAGCGATCATAACTAAATAATAAAGTTAAGGTTTCTTAAAAATATGAATAAACAAACTCACTTAATCAACCGTAATGTTACAAAGGAATGCGTCGACAAAATTCATATAATATTTCAACGAAATTTAGCTTTCCGTAAAGTGGCGTAAAAAGCCGGTACACTATCAATGCGCAGATTGGGGTGCGGTTGTCCATAGGTCGCGATGACCAACATTCAGAGGATTCAACTAAGTGTAAAAAATGTATAAATCTTGTAGTATCAAATGACTTCTAGTAATAAATTTTTGAGAGCCTCGTAGCTTAGTGGTTTAATAGGTCTACCATGAAGCGATAGGTATCGGGTTCGAATCCAGGTCCGGACAATTATAAATTATAATTTAATCGATCTATGGAAGGGTTTGTGGCCGGGCGAGTGTCTTAATAGTGTCACACCCGTGGGAGAGCCATGCTGAAGCATATGCGGACGCATTAATTGGGCCGGCTCGTCCGAAGTGATACCACGGGCTCACAGAATGCTCAACATGAAACGGTACTTGTACTATGTTTCGCTGAGTTAGTGAGGATATAAGACGCCCTTAAAAAGCCGCTTAATTGGGGTAAAAAACCGGGAACACAAACAATGCGTGGAGTGAGCACGGTTGTCCATTGGCGGCCATATAGGAGGCCCACCTGGTCTGTTGTCGGCCATACTATAAAAAAACAAAAATATTTTTTTATCTAACTTGTAAAACTCTATGTAACCGTTCTATGTTCACATATATACGAGACTGGCTGACCTTAGTGTGCAAAGGGCATTGCGATTTTCTTTGTTTTTTAACAAGGTTATACTCAACCGTGTATCGATTGACACTTAGCGTGTTTACCATAACTATTTCCTGTGTTAATTTTTCCGGAAATAGATTTTGATTGTCGAATGTGAACGCATCTATGTTATCAACAAAGTTGAATGTTTCGTAATCATGTTACCTAACAACGATTACTCATGTCTCACAGTTTTTGCATTTTATATGATGGAAATGCGATCTAACAGTTAATGTAAGAGTTATTGTTGAATTACCTTTGCACATATTTAACCTCAACTTCAAAAGACAACGTGAGAATAGCTACTTGTCAAACAATTGTATGCGACATGTATATATGTACTTATTTTTCGTTAATGACTTCATTTGATGAAACTGTATAACGATGAAAGAGAAGTGATTTTTTATATATACCGGACATCGGAGCAGGTAGGTTTCCTATATGGTAAGAGAAAACATCCGTCTAAGACACACGTCCGGCCACTGTCAAGCCCTTCAAGAGACCGAATAAATTATACTGTCCGGACCGGGATTCGAACCCGACACCTCTCGCTTCATGGTACACTTTTAAAACCATTAAGCTACAAGCCTCTCCTTTTCGTTTTTTTATATTTTTTTTATTGATTATTACATTTCCATATGTTAGATATTAATTTCTAACTTTTACACCGACCATTTACAATTTTTTTATTATATTTTTCTTTTATTATATTTCCTGCCTCTAAAACTTATCTAATATAATTTCTTAAACTAATGCCTATTTTAATCACCACGCCCGGCAGGCGGGTTGGTGATCGCAGAACATCTGCTGTACTCGGAAGGGCGCTGCTGCCCACCCTCCCGTGAAGTGTCCTTT
>DWCF01002465.1:0-23868 GCA_018230265.1 Delias oraia | reverse complement strand
GTCGCCTCCGACATGTATTCATGGAAGTCCAAGGGGGAGGCCTTGTCCAGCAGTGGACGTCTTACGGCTGAAATGATGATGATGATTATTCAGAAATACTTCGAATATTCTTAAATTGTTAAGATCGTAAAACTGTTTAAAATTCAAAATTAATTTGTTTAAATTGTTTAATTATTCTCAGACCTGCGTGATATTCACAAGAAATTTTATAAAAATTAGTAATGTGGTGTTGTCTTGAGTCGTTTAGCAATGAATTACATCAGGAAACTTTTATAAAAGAATATAAGATTGTTATTTTGTCAATTTTTTTTATTTAGATAAGCGCACTGTTACTCTGCATTCCATTGGAAGTAAAAACTCTTTGGGAATAAGCTGTTACCCTGCACACGTAGAAGTTATTAAAATCATTGCCAAACTTACTTTTAATTGAAAATCGTATGACTTTATTAAACGTTTATTTTATTAGTTCACTTTATCGAAATTTATATTTTTCAAAAGGTAATAAAGATAGTTTTAAAATAATTCTAAAGAGGGAAACGGAACAAGTGGGTCTCCTATATGGTATGAGAACACCGCCACCCATGAACAACCACGCCACAGTCAGCACACGGTTGTATTGTTGGCTTTTTACGCCGCTTAAGAAGCATTTTTAGGGTCTATGATAACTCACTTACTCACTTAATCACTTACTCTGTAAAACATCATACAAGTACCGCTTCAAGCTGAGTAGTCTGTGAATTTTTTGCTCCGGTATATTTTAAAGCTACCTTCAGAACACCAGAAAGGAGTGTGTATGAATTATTTGATGAGTTAAAAGTTTATAGTTTTATTTTGTCAGACAGTTTTCTTATTACCTCATCATAGCTAGAATTCCTCTCCAACGAAATCCACGTACGAACGCAGTGCATACGTAACTTAAAACTCCATTTCTCGTCTAGTCACTTCGGAAGCTCGTGTATCGTCTTGAGAGTAATAAAAATTCGTCCGGAAGTTTCGCACTAACATGTCGCGGGATTCCGCGCTGTAAAATTATAATTTATATCTCATTTAGGATGCGACTCGTTCGTGGGCTGGGGTAACGGTTTGGCACGAGACCGCACTGAATGAGAAGTAAATTGGCTTTCTGAAGCCGCATGAGGGGGAATTTTTGTATCCGTGTATTTATGGTAGAATTGCGTATTGGTTATGAATTTGCAATATTTTTGTATGGTTCAGCAGATAACCGAGCAGGTGGGTCTCCTACGTAGTAAGATAATACCGCAACCCATGGACAATCGTACCACAGCCGGCGTATTGGTAATTTATAACTTAGCGGACAACGGAGCAGGTGGATCTTCATATATTATATATTATATTCATATATTATACTATATATATAACTATATATATATATATATATAACTGAGTCTGCGTATTGGTTGTGTTGCCGACTTTTTACGACACTTAGGTGTATTTTTAAGGTCCTCCGATATCTTAATTCAATCTGCGAAACACTGTACAAGTGCCGTTTCACGCTGAGTGTTCTGTGAAACCGTGTTATCATTTCGGTCGAGCCGGACCCATTAGTGCGTCAGTATGTGCTTCAGCATGGCTCTCCCACGGGTTGTGTTTCCAGTATGTATGAATGATTTGATGTGATATAAACTGGATTTTTTTAAATAATAGAAATATATTTTTCTAAAGACGAAATTTATTAAATTTACTAAGGAATTAAATTAATTTATTAAAGACGAAAAGATCTTCCAGATTATAATTGTTTAAGTTTTGTAAATTATTTTTAAAAATTTATCAATTGGAACCGAGTAGCTCACTTAGGATAAGTGGTCCTCCGCCCAATGGGTATCGCCCCTGGTAGGCCTTAAGATAGTCATAGTGAAAACTTAGTGCTAACTCGTAACTTTCTAGACTAAAACCACTACTTGCTCTATTAGCATGCCTTTTGCTTCACCTTTAAGTAAACAATGTTATACATTGTTTATGTTCATTTCAATATAAATGAAGCTAAACGACCGTATGTAATATTTTATAAGTTCAAGTGTGTAAGGAATAAACTGAAAATCAAATTCAAAGTGAATTAAACATACGCAAAAAGCAACGAAAATGTTTGCCAGATTTTTTAAAACAAATTCGCATATTTTCGTGGAACATTCCCAAGAGAACACAGGCATACGTATTTTTAGATTTTGTTAACATGTTCAAAAAATACTCACTCACACACACTCACTACTCACACGTTGTATCTAAATACGGGATCATCTTAGAAGTATGGTGATCTTCAACATAAGAATTAGACGTCACAATGGCTTTAAAAGTTAACATAATATTCACAAAATATCTATACGAATACTATCTGTACACCGGTATTATTATTTCAATATCTTGAAAATTATATCAGTACTAATATTATATAATAAGGTAAAATTTGTGTTTGTGATGCTGTCGGAGAGTTATCTCTGAATCTACTTAACCGATTTTGAAAATTCTTCCACCAATAGAAAGCTACGTTATTTTTTATTAACATAAACTATATACTAACTCGAAAAATGAAAAGGTTCTTCGTGGTAGTCGAAGAAAAATCGGTCGAACTATAATGTTTCTTACGAATGCTGCCTTAACTATGAGAGATATATGATTGAGTTGTAAGGAACAGATAATGAGCTTGATAATGCCTTTTAAAACTACGCGGTAACATATTTCATATTTATATGGCAAAGCAACGTTTACTCAGGCAGCTAGTATTTTATTAATTTGAAAAAATGTGACTCACTTTACACCGCGATTCGTCTGACTTTTCATTCAATAAAATCGGTCCACGGACATCGAGATAGGAGTGAAACAAACCGAAAAAAAATCACGTGGAACTGATACCCTCTAATTCTGTTTTTTTGTAAAATATGAAAACCTTTGATAACTTTGTTTTTACTTTTTTTATGGTTATAGGTGGGTCTCAAATCGCGCCACACTCCATGCATTGGTTCTGTTGCCGGCTTTTTACACCACTTGAGCAGCATTTTTTAGACCCTCCGATATCCTCACTTGCTTCAGCGAAACACAGCAGAAGTACCGTTTTTTGTACTTGAAACTGTACGACTATTTCACGCTCAGTATTCTGTGAGCCTGTGGTATCACTTCGGACGAACTGGTACAATTATTCCGTCCGCATATGCTTCAGCGTAGCTCTCCCACGAATTCAAATCATAATTATTTTGCGATATTTCCATCAAGTGTCAAATAAACATAATAATATCCAGGTATTTCATCCATCATGTTAGCAAAACACCATGTGTTCAGTTTCAACTGACACCATTTCAGATTATAAAATGTATTCCAAAATGTACGCTATCACACTGCAATAAGGTTTACACTACGACGAATCCGTTCTCATAATTATGACGCCCGTAAAATAATTAAAAAGTGTAATCATTTTGTAGTAGATTTGTACAGAAGACTTTTTGATTGAATTTCAATTCTATATTTTTAAAAGAAATTTAAATATACCTTGATTATACGTATTAATAAATTTTGATTTCATATTAAAAATCAGTGAAAAATGAAGGCTTTTCCATATAATAACGAAAACAACTCGAAAATTAACACAAGATTTCATAAAAGTTTTTTGTAATGGTAAAGTGGGCAACGGAGCAAGTGGGACTCGTATATGGTAAGAGAATACCACCGCCAAGGACAACCGCACCGCAGTCCGCGCATTGGTTGTGTTGCCGGATTTTAACACCGTTTAAGCGACTTTTTAAAGGGCTTCCAATATCCTTACTCATTCCATTACACTTGCTCATCGAAACATAATAGAAGCACCGTTTCAGGTACAACTACCAGTTCACGCTGAGTATTATGTGAGCACATGGTATGACTTCGGACAAGCCCGCCCAATAGTGCGTTGGCATTTACTTGGGCATGGCTGTCTCACGGGTGCGATACGATTAAGACACTCGCCGGGTCTCTGTCAAGCCACAGACCCCCATAAAATAATAACTGTCCGAACCGGGATTCGAACCATATACGTTTCGCTTCGTGGTAGAGTTATAAAACCAATTAGCTACGATGCTCTTATTAAAACGGTTGAAACCGCACACGGCCCTCTGCTATAAAACTACACTAAAACAGATTATCACGTTAATAAACGACCATTGGAAGCTGTGGCAGCAGATAATATTTCGCTTCATTTGAAATTATGTTGTTTTTAATTAGTTCGCTGCGAGATTAGTACTCGTACTTTATTAAAGCAACTGTTGGATACAAACTGTATCAGTTTTTCACCTGTGAGAGCTATGCTGAAGCATATGCTGATGCATTAATTGGGCTGGCTCGACTGACGTAATACCACCAGCAAACAGACTGGGAGTATCCGTGGGCGGATAGCCGCTTATCCAGCTTTGCCTCTTTGTTTCTATAAAAATTGTCTGCTTTTGATCTGTTCAGGGGCGGCAGAGAATCCTGGTCTGCTATATCATATAAAACAAAGAAACATTTGTGGAGCTTCAGTATAGAGAGCTCTCATACTAATTACGGCAATTAATACGCGGACTAGTTTCCAATTTAGTAGCGCCGTGCCGGGCCCTGGGGGGCCGTAATGCGCTGTGGTTTGGACGAGGTCCATACAGAGGCCGCCGCAAAAGTGTCGGGTCGTTCGGCGTTGTTGTTCAAATTGTTTTTAACTGGCATTCGCATGCTTCGTTTACTGTGGGCAAAATAATATCACCATGTTTTATTTCATTGTGCATACAAGATCGGAATGTTAATAACTTCACCTAGGTGTTTACTGTTTACGTCAGCACACGTAAAAAAATATAATTTTCTTTAACTTAAATATTCCCGTGTATCAAACATCACCGTGACTGACAGTGTGATTGTCATTGTATTGTTATCAAAATAATTTAGCCTAAAAATGCGATTATTTAAGATTCATTTTTTATTAAATGAATGATTAAAATATAATTTCATTGATAAAAACTGACGGAAAGCCAGAGATTAAAGCTAAGTGATTTAGGAAACGACATTAGAAGTTTCAATTTCACACCCAGCATTTTGGGCCAATGCAAGCCCTTCCAGAAATTGAATATAAACTTCAAATAATTGAATATGTTCCGACCGGAGATCGAACCCGAAACACTTCGTTTGTTGGATATTAATAAGACCTGTGTGACCTTACAATTCTGAATGTTAATCACGTTTCACATAGTTTAGGTCACAATTTACAAAAGACGTCAGACAAAACGTAAAAAAATGTAATTATTTACATTTTTTTACGTTGTATTTGTACGTTGTATTTGTACCAAATAACTTTCATCAGATGATATTTACTTATTTGATAAATCAAATAAATATACACTCTCATTTTGTGGGTCGAATAAAATTGCTTTTACATCGATACGATAAGAAGCCGAGGTCTCGGAGAGCGGAAATAAAAGTCTTGAGGATTACTTTAATAAATCTACATTTTGTTGGCCCAGTCTCCCGATATTGTAAAAACCGCTGAGTCATAATCTATTTCAGTGACACTTAAAATATTCAAATTTTCCAACGGCACTTGAGCCGGCGGTACTGACATTTCAGAATGGAAGTAGACTCGTGCCTACAAGGGGAGCACTCGACATTTGGCACGAAATGGTGATGCAAAATTCATGGGAAATACCAAATATTATGCGCGGTTAAGTATCAATGCCAGACGATTGCACCCGGAGGACATTACGCCTGGCTTCGGCGAATTCGCGCCAGCGGAGTGGAGTGGAGTGGAGTCCTTCTTTTTCAACACCTACGGCAGAATCAATTTGTTTATACATTAAGTTATAGTACATAAATAAACTTTAAACTTATATTGAAAAAAAACATAAATAAATTGTATTTATTGAGTACAAAATAAGACCGCCACTTAATTCAAGCCAACAATAACTTTACTTCAATATTAACAACCGATAAAACGTCTGTTAATACCCACATATACACAAACTATTTTTAATATTTAATTTAACATACGATTTTATCACTCCGCAATTATGTTCTAAGATGACTCCGCATTCAAAAGAATCACATTTTGTTTATAGATAGTGACCAAGTACAAATTAAGAAATACTAATTAAAAAACATAAAAATGTGGGTATTTGTAAATCTTTAATTATTAAATGTATTATTCTTATATAAAAATAATGTCACTGTAAAAAGTCATTCGATATCTCTGTAAAATGTCGAGTACAAGAAAGCCGAGTCAGAAGGAGGAAGCTATGAGATGGATAGATCAGGGTCGCTTACACAAGTGAACATGTAGCGTGTATTCATTCGCTTGGAATTTGATAATATTTGATAATATTCCAGTTCCTAATGTTAATGTCCAAGTCCATTTAGACCTAAAAATTAATAAAACTGAAATTTTTACCCGTCGCGCGAAAGCATACTGATGCACTAATTATTTAACCGGCTCGTCTGAAGTGATTCCACGGGCTCACATAATACTCAAATGGTAACTGTACTTGAAACGGTGCTTCTACTGTGTTTCGCTCAGTAAGTAAAGATATCAGACCTTAAAAAAGCCGCTTAAGTGGCGTTAAAAAGCCAGCAACAGCACCAATGCGTGGACTGTAGCGAAGTTGTCCATAAGCGGCGGTGTTCTCTTACCATATAGAAGACCTGCCTGCTCTGTTGTCCGCTATTCCATAAATAAAATCACAACCAAACCATAAAAAATAGACAGTTGTTAGATCTGCGTGTTCGTGAATGTCTGTATTTGTGAAGACCTATAATAATTTGCTATGTGGGGTTATTAAAATTGAGTCTCTCTACTAGCAAATCTACAACCACTGACAGACGTAAATCGTATAAGCAAATAATAAATAATTACCTTCTAGTGGTGAAAACGCAGAGTGGGACGTGCCGCCGCGCGATGGAAGGACGATCTCATGAAGGTCGCGGGCAACCGCTGGATCCAGATCGCTCAAGAGCGTAATAGGTGGGCGTCTTTGGGGAGGCCTAAGTCCAGCAGTGGACTTGATATACTGATGATGATGATGAAATAGTTACCTACATTAGTTGCATTATAAAATATCTTTACAAAGAGCTCAAAAGCTCGGTAATTAGTTCCAATCTGTTTAATTACAACCGTGTTTCATGCTTTAATACCATGAAAACATCATTGGAGACGCTATAGCTCTGTAATTAAACAATTATGTATGAAAAGACTCATCAAAATGAGAAGATTAAGCAGAGTTCTTAAAAAACGTTACTTAAAAGAGATGTTACCAAAAGGCTTTGATTTAGCTTAAAAAAGCCTATTGTTCCCTGCTTAACCAAATACGCTTCTGTTGGTTGAATTAACTTAAATAATAGAACAAAACCACAAATTCTGGCTGGGAAATCCAATTTTTTCAGCCTGGTTTATCCGCTTGTAAAGGCTTTTTAAAATAAAATAGGTTTATTTATGTTAGTGCTCCAAATAGCTCTGAAAACGTGGGATTTCCTATTGCCTTTTTCGGGCCAAACATAATCTATTGTACAAACAAAGCAGGCCCCGAACAGAACACAATTGCTTTAGACTTTAATGAACCGACTTTACACATAGGTTCTGGAGATGGGTATTTTAATACGATGTAACAGGAAATTTCCTGTCAAAGATGGACTACAATACAATGATATATTGAAAAATTTAATTTTAAAAAGAGGATTCAAATCCAATTTTAAAATATATCACCAAAGACATATTGAGAGTACTTAATACGCAATAAAAGTATGAACAAGTAACATAAAGAATATTTAAAAACAAGATTTTATTTAAAGAATGAAAATATGTACATACATATTTATTATTTCATTTACTTCCTAATATTATTTTATCTAGAGGTGTGACTTGCAACGTTGACAACTGACGGTAAGGAAGACACCGCCTCATACACAATAGGCCTCTTTTCCGACGCAAGCGGCCAAAAGAATCAGGAGCAAGAGTTCAAGGATCCCTCGCTGCGCACTCTGTAATATAATGATCCTCCGGGATAAATAATGCCGTCTACGCTCATTGTGAATTAACATTCTATTATTCAAGTTATAGTTTCTACATCTCTTGTTAGAAACTTTGTGTGAATTGTTAAATTCCATTCGTCTAAATTCCGTAGTTCGTCCCCGCTTCGTAACTACAAATTAATACTGTAATGTCTAGAGACCGGTTGGATGTTATTAAGGGCGAAGTTGACGTCAGGTGAGGCCTGCACGACGCGATCACATATTTAGTAGCTGGAGATTGCGTTGCCAATTTGTACTCGTTACATATTTTAGAAATTTGTATACACATTATTTATAATTACGTATATTACATGAAGCCGAGAACCTTATGTCGCTTCTATGAATCCGTTTGTATGTGGTAATAAGCGGTATCCACGATACGATTGATCTGAAACGTGGTCGCTTACGAGGGGCGTCTTTGGGGGAGGCCTATGTCCAGCAGTGGACTTTAATAGGCTGATGATGATGATCCACGACACTGTGATATCATGGGTACCAAGTTCTAAATAGGAATTAGAATATATTAATTTTTTGTAAGATATCACACCGCTTGAACAACCGCGCTTTGTATAATTTCACGATTTCACGAAACGAAGATCTCACAGAATACCAGCGAGAAACAGAACTTGTGAGTTTCATTTGAGTGAGGATATCGAAGGTCGACTGTACCGCTGAAGCGGACTAAAAACTCGGCAACACATTAAATTTGCACTTGCAGCGCGGATGACCACAGTAATCCAGGCTATAGAAGTCCATCGTAATAATAGATATAAATCCAAATAATAGTAATAGTCATTATTTCAACCAAAGGACGTCCACTTCTCGACACAGGCCTCCTTTTGCACCTCCATACCTGTCGGAGGCAACTTGCATATCCTACGTCTTCCGGTGACCTTTATAAGGTCGTCGGTCCATCTTTTGGGTGGACGTGTTAAGTTGTGCTTCCTAGTCTGTGGTCTTCACTCTAACACTTGTTAGCCTCATCGGCCATCTGATCTGCGTGCAATGTGGCCTGCCCATTGCTATATGAGCTTGCTAATTCATCGGGTCATGTCAGTGACTAGTTCGTCGATGGATCTTCTTATGTCTGATTCGATCACGTAACTCGAAACTGCGAGCATAGTCTGCGGAATACTTGTGGAATACGGAACTAAAACGGAATAATAATAATAATAAGACCGTAATATAATGAAAAACTAAATAAAATAAATACCATAACTTAACTCAATGAGTAGATACTTCTTTTTTACTCTTATCTTCACGTGTTTGTATCTTATACAGTGTGCACCGCCAGATGTCACTTGACCTCTTTAGTACGCACCTGAGCCATTGAGAAATTCATTCAATAATTCACAGAAATTCTAATACGGTCTAGTCTTGCTTTGGCATTTAAACTTCTCGAGATATCCGTAGCTTTTGAAGTTGACGTGAAGAAACTATATAAAAGAATGAATCTGTATAAAACTTGCATTTTCTTAATGCATTATTTTCATTCGCGTTAGACTAGAATTATATTTACGAACCGAGTCTTAAGTTTTAAGAATAAAGAATACTTTTGCAGCAATTTGGAATAATTTGCGTCTGAGTGAAACTCATTTAAATAATACTGATAAATATGGAGATGTTGGTTGGTATATCTGTTTGGCAAGTAGATTATTTTAAGTTAAATAGTTTGAGTTATTGTTTTTGAGTCTGCATTTTTATTTATTAATTTATTTTAAAACGGAATCGTTTTAATAATCTTTATTATTTTTATTATTTTTTTCTTTTTTTTAAATTAGAATTTATAAAGAAAACCTTCTCTTATCTTTGTCGTGGGGCTGAGCGAGTTTCCTGTGGTTCGTCTCATAAAATTTTGATATTTTGATTATTTTAATTTATGTGTCCAAGCAATGTTATTCTTCCTTGGTTTTTTTTTATATTTTATTCTGTGGGGCGCTGTGTACCGACATTATGCAACTTGTACTGGGGCATATACACGGATAGTACTCCTTTTCAACGTTCCTTTACTATTTTTGTGTATACGAAGTATGTATTTCTAAATAAAAAGCGAAGTATATTCAGTGTAAACGTCACTGTCATTATATTTTAACGTCACTTTTATTACTTTTAATGTCTATAAAAAAACTATAACCTTATTTATACAAGTACTCTGTAATAAAGATTTTTATATTTTTAGTTTTGAAGTCCTCAAACGGCAAACTGTTGTTAAAATCATAATTATCATATTCAGAAACATATGAAACATATACTGTACTATCATAAAATATATATTTTAAGGCACTTAATTACAATACAAGACGAGTCATTCTACGGTCTGTTTTTTATGGTATAGCGGACAAGGGTGCAGGTGGGTTTCCTATATGGCAAGAGGACATCGCCACCCATGCACAACCGCGCCACAGTCCATGCATTGTGTTGCCGATTTTTACGCAGTTTGAGCAGCATTTTTAAAAGCCTCCGATTTTATTATACATCCAGAGAAACACAGAAAAAGTACCGTTTCAAGTACATCCACAAAATCAGCCACAAAACACACCAAATCTTTAAAACAATTATTTGTCACACTTAGAATGGTAATATTTAGAGTTCATGCAATTCTGAATTTTATTTACAAATACGTAAAATATATGAACATAAAAACAATACTATAACATGTGAAAAAAATTAAATATATTTATTTCTGGTAAATATATAATTTTATATGCACCTACTTTAACCATGGAATAAATAAAGCCATATAAGCACTTAGTATAAAAATGAAACCCATCTGGCCATCAGTAAAAATACTATTAGATATAAAACAGTCTATAAATTTTATTAAATCGTTCATAAGTTGCAATGTGGTTCTATATCAAATAAAAATTGGCTTTCAGCTGTATGATGAACTCTCTTTGTTAAGTTATTAAAAATTGAAGTATGAGATCTACAATCGTCGAGACTGACTAAGAGACCGAAAATAAATACCAACATGGATGGCGATCCTCCCCAAGTTCGCATTATTAAGTTTTATTTTGAAACTTTCGCTAACTCCGTTCAGTGCGATCCACGATGGGCTATAATTATTTTAAATAAAGTTTTGCGTCGCGAATTTGTACTTTTGTTACAAACATTTCAAAATTGAAACTGATTCTACTTGGAAATTCGTATTCATTTGGTTCAAAGAACTTCGTGGAAACTTATGTCTGTATATACTTGTGAATGAAAATCAACTTTATATTACTTATAAAAAGCAATATTTTACTAACTAGAGCTAATTAAATTGAATCCGAACCCAGTGCCTTCATCACAAATGCTAAAGGTTACTTTTAGTTTTAGAGTGTATCAAATGTCTTATTCCAGACTTTTGTTGATAACATTAAATTTAGCTAGCTGTGATCTTTAGTTTTACCTAGTCATAGCTTCATACTATAACGCTGTTCTTGTAAAATGTAGCCCATGATGCCTCTTTACACTGGGGAGAACATATACTGACAAGCTAATTGAACTGGCAAAGTGATATTTATTTAGGAAAACGCAGGCCAACGAGTGAGCTTACCTCGGATAAGCGTCTCCGCCCATGGAAACCTTCAACTCGTGTTGGCCCGTGTGTTGCCAGCCTTTTAAGGCTCTTTTTCTGTTGCAAGTCTGTTTTTGTGATCAGCTGTGTAACAACGGCTTACCCAATACAAGTATCTAATATTATCCATTTTTGTGTTTCGCTGAGTTAGGAGGGTTCGCTAGGCAAGATTCGTTTGCTATTTAAGTGATGTATTAATTCGGCGCCACTACATTGTTATATGTAATAAGTAATCTCTTAATATCATATTAAAAATGTTTCAATCCGAACCGGCTGCAGACAGTACGCAAACTCTCAGCTTAGCAATATCAGTATAGATTTTGTAAGTGGAGTGAACTCTTTATTTTAGCTACCCCTTCTATAATAAATAACGCGTGACATATAATACTTTGTCCTTAAAAACAGGATTGCTTCTGAAAAGGCGGGATAATGCGTAGCAGAAAGCTTTAATACAAAATTGGATTTTGTGCTCCATTAATTTTCAATTTGCGTGATTGCAATTTTCGAGGTTTCCTTCGAAAGTCGTCTCGAACTGGATGGAGACTTCAGTGGAATAACATCCGGCCAAATTGAAATGAACACTAAATCCCTTTCTTTGTAATGAGGTTAAGTGTATTGCAGACGCGCCGCTGCCCACCATTCCGTCTGTCTTTAAGAACGATCGAGGTCGGCTTTTATCATGCTGCGATTTTATGAACTTTAATAATACTTTTATAAGGCGCTTATTTAAAAATAAGTTCTGACTGTGAAAATAGATTTATATTTGTTTTTCTAAAAATAAATTTTTATTAATTTTTTTCGTTATTGAAGCTATAATAATGCCTCATTTATATTCAGATGAACTCAATAATATCTATGAATAAAAAAAACTGAAAGTCCATTAATAACACTTCTCAATTAACATAAATTATAAATTAAATGAAGTATTTTTTTGTTCTAGAGTTGATAACGGAGCAGGTGCGCTTCTTATTTGGTAAGAGAAAACCGCAGAACAAACCATGGACAACCGCAACCCAGTCGACGCATTGGTTGTGTTGCCGGCTTTTTACGCTTTTTCAAGGACCTCCGATATCCTCACTCACTCGGTGAGCCACAATAGAAGCAACGTTTCAAGTACAACTACCATTTCGCGGTGAGTATTCTTTGAGCCGGTGGTATCGGTTTGGACGAGCAGGCGCAATTAGTGCGTCCGAATATGCTACAGAATGGCTCTCCCACGAGTAAAGAAAAGATTAACGTAAATTTTCACTTTTGCCGCCATTACATTCCGAAATGGCGCCGCCATCAAAACAATTTATTTAGACATTTAGTTCACAGGCATTGACAACGCTAAACACGGGAAAATTCAAAGAAATGTTAATTAAATACTAATTTAGTATAAAATACTAATAATAATAATAATACTAATTTATTTACAAGGGGAGGCCTATGTCCAGTAGTGAATGTCTTACGGCTTAAACGATGATGAATAATTTAGTATCTTTCGGTCTACACATATATGAAACTAAAACGATAGCAATTAATGTTTAAATGTATGTCTGTCGCGATAAATTGTTTCACATAATTTGTTAATAGTTGAGATAGAGCCTGAATAAGGCTGGCTTGGTATGAAAACCTCTGAAGTTTATTCCATGCGAAGGCATAATAAAAAGTTAACAAGACATAAAGAGCCTTTATATTTCTTCGCAAGAAGACTGTAAAGCTTAAATTAAAAATACAAGTTGAAATATTCCGAGAAAGCTAATTTGTAATGTCGGTTGGTAATATTATATTGTGAATAAATTTCTATGGAAGCAACCTCTTTGCGCTCAAATGCCGTCTTTTAACAATTACGAAAAGCTCCAAAAAATTATATTTAAAAATAAAATAAAATGAGATACTAACTTCTACAGATTTGACGGTATTTTAATGCCACCTATCTATCTGCCTACTAGCACGATTTCTAAAGCAGTGGCGTTAGTACGTAAGAAAAAGTATCATGAAATATAACACATTCATCACAATCATGCACAGTCAGAATTTGTGTTTATTGTTTTTCGTGAGTCAAACACATTTACGCATTCATACAGAAGGATATGTGGGACTCAGTATTCCGACAGTGCAATACCCACTAAAACCTCACCACGGCGCCAGTCATTCCATGATCTCATTCATCAACTGCCTTTTATAGTCAAAGGGGTAGAGAAGTCCAACTTCGACCAGCTACAGTGTCCTCTGGACGCCTTGTGAGGCCTTCAAACCTGTTACGTCTGCGTTGTTATGTGATAAGTTCCAGACTATTCTCAATTTATATATATATGTCAAACATTTATTAGATATTTATTAACATATCATCATCATAATTTCAGCCGTAAAATATCTGCTTCTGCACATAGGCCTCCCCCTTGGACTTCCTTTCATACCTGTCAGAAGCGACCTGCATCCAGCGTCTTCCAAATTAGCAGTGTAAAGTAAAGTAAGTAAAGACCTGGAACCGGTAAGCGCAGCGTGGGACGTCCCCCCTCAAGGTGGATAGACGACTTTATTAAAATATATTTTGAGAAAAGTATATTTTTATAAGAAATCATAATAAAAATTCTACATTTAATAAGAATTCTAAATTCTTTCTTTCATTTTGTTCAGTTTAGTAATTCAGTATAGTTTTTTTTTACTACATTTAATGATTAGTTGGTTTAAATTTAGCATTGCAATTTTGTATCTCTTATAAAGTTTATTGAATAAAGTAGTTTACTTGTGACAAAATATTGTATTTTATGCGCTACGTAGCACAACACAAAAGTCTAGGAGACACGCTTTCGACTATCTGGTTGTACCCGTAAGCCACGCGGCGTGGGCGGGCTCGTACATTTCTACATGTTCATGTTCTCCCCACACCCCATACACTGGTAGTCTCAGCCCTTCTCCTATCTGTTGCCTCCTATTGATGCATAGCAAAGTGGAGTAGTACTAGGCACATTATTTTAGTATTAATCGAAGCGGGCCAACGATCGTCCTCCATTTGGCGTATGCCGGCGCCACAGCCTTGTCATCAATTTCAAAGCAATTTAATAAAAGCAATTCCAAGTATGGGACAGTGCGCTTATTCCCCGCGCCATTTGTCCGGGTGAGTTTAAACGGCGAAAAAACGTGACAAGAAAACTGAGATGTCACATTAAGATTTCTTTATGTGAGCGGACACAGCGTCGGGTGTTGTACAGATTAAAAGATAATGTTTATGGCCCATGATTCTCTACAATTACTTTACTTTGTACACTTTAAAATTGTAACTAGTGGTTGACATTGTAAGAGCCTCTGGGCTGAGCGTTAAGCTACGGCGATGCTAAGAGCAGTCTGAATAGAATTTACAATTTATGGCCTTAACAATGGTTTGGCAAGTATATCATTACCTTCTTTCATAGGCTCATGCAGTGCCAGCTTAAATAGTACCTACTTGTAATAGGTTTTGAATCAATGAAGACACCGCAGACCCGCCTATCTTAACGCTAAAGCGATGTAGTTGAACTGGTTGGATGTCGTAACCTGCTTTATGTCATCTCTGTGTTTGGTTATATTTATATATTGACAAATAATAAGTTCGCTACTTTATTAATATGAGCAACTAGAAGACTGCGTATTCTAGGTTAGCTTTTTGCTCTTTTGCCTTTCTATTTTCATTAAAAAAAAATAAAAAATAAAAAAAATATTTTATTTTATTGACTATGTATCATAATATATTCTCTACTTAAATTAAACTAACAAACAATCTAACCTGAAAGATACGAAAATAAGAGACTATTAATTGTTAAAACTTATTTTATTAATTAGTAAAAGGCTGCGCGGCCAAGTAAAATTAATAACTAATTTCTTGACATATAAGACAGTCACATTCGATTTGTATTCATACATCGAATATTTGTATAACGAGCTAGCCTGTGTACCGCTATCTCAAAGAAATGACTATTGTTTACTTCCTTCAATTTGCGCATAATTCGCCCTTGGCGTATTTTGCTATTACATTTCCGTCTGTGTATCTGTGTAATAGGCTCCGTGCGTGACGCGAATATTCATCTTCGACATCGTTCGTAGGGAAATAGCGCACTGCTGACTCCTAAGATCACATCAATTATGACGTCATGCGTTTGAATTATTCCTCCGCATTTGTCGAGATTGGATTAAATTCATTTTGCATGTAGATATCTTTATTTAAAGATTATTCATCTCATAATAAACATACTTTTCTTAAAAGCCGGCAATGCACTCGCGGACCTGCAAGGGCTGGAGGCATCCAAGGGCAGAAGACCGCTTGCTCTAGATAAGCCTCCTGCTCGTTTGCCACCGTTAATATAAAAAAAGATACTATTCCTTAAGAGCTCTTCCACTTTGCAGTTAGACTTTTCTAGATCTTTCTTTTATATATAGCATTTGAGATATAATTATTACAATATTAAAATAATTTTCTACATAAGATCATAATATCGCATCTTTCAAAACAGGATGGTTATTCGTGAGTCGTCCGAAAATTGTTTCGATTCAGCGGAACGATATTTGATAAGGATTACGGCCACGCAAATTGCTCATTCCTGGCCATCTTCAAATGTTTCAGGAATTATCTCAAGAGGGTTAGAAACTTTCATTTATTATTGAATACTTCTAAAATAATCAATTTTATACTATTTAATCTTATTTACATAATATATGCTCATATAAAATATAATAATAGAAATGGAAGTCGTGAAGAAAATAACTATTAGTAAGGCTTAGGCTCTTAGAACATAGTTCTGTGAATCTATAGAACTGATCATTAATGTCTATGAAGAATATTTTTTTATATCTGTTTTTTTTAAATAATATAAAGGGTAATGGATCAAGCAGGTCGCCTCTATGGTAAGAGATCGGCCGATGCATTGCCGCGCCACAGTTCACGCATACATACAAACGGTATCCTTACTCAATCAATGTAAAACGGTGAAAGTATTGTTTCACGCTGATATTCTGTATGTCAGTGGCAACACTTCGGCCGGCCCAAATAGTTGCATATTGTTCGGTAAAGCTCTCCCATGTGTGTGACACTCGGTCAGCCACTGTTAAGCCCTAACGTAGAATAGGTTAAAAAAAATTATACATATTTATTCGTTCTGGGATCGAACCAAATATCTCTCACTTTGTGATAGGCAACATGTTTGAGGAATTTTATTTATTGTACATAATATTAAAACAGAAATTTTAGAAAAAATTGTAAACGTCATGTTAATTAATTCTATGTCTCGTTTGAAATTATTAATTTTCATTTCTATCATAAATTCCCAACCTACATCAAAAGGCACTCCTCAATTGGTTTATAAATAAAAGAATAACGTACCTACGTAATGTTTTTCTCCTTTATTAACAAAATGGAAAGCCTCTAATTGTCAATTAAAAATAAAAACGTCCAGTCGCGTCGACAATAATTATACAAAGCTGTAAAACGAAATTGCTAATAAAAGTAAAATGAACGCGATTAAACATCGCATATTCGTTCGGTTTGGCGCAATAAAGCCTCTAAAGAGCCTACGTATTCGCAACGAGACAGGCACACTACGTATAGTTCCTAGTAAATAAACTATAAATGTACCCTGGTCTTTTGTAACACGCGGAAATGCATTTACACCTACATCTCTTTCGAGGGGATATAAACTTCAGATATGCAATGTCCGAAATAAAACCTCTCGACACCGGTCGGTAGAATTTTCATCGACTGGTGTCTAGGTATTCAACTTAAGAAGCCAAAGACATAAGGTACTTTCTCGGCCTATTCATCATCATCACCATCTCAGTCGTACGACGCAGACATAGTGCTGGACATAGGTTTTCCCCTTGGACCTCCATGAATACCTGTATAATAATATGTATAATAATCTCGGCCTATTGCGTATTGAGAAATAAAAATCTAGTCTCTAAACAACACCAAGGCTGTATTATCAAGCACGTATCAAACCCGCTTTGACTTCACACCCAACATTTTTAAGACATTCGCCAAGTCAATGCCAAATCCTCCTAAGCTAAGCGATTTTATAACTCTACCACAAAGCGAGAGGTATCTGATCACCGGCCCGGATAAAAATGTATAATTTATTCGGTCCTTGGAAACAGTGACCGAGTGAAAGTCTTAACACTGTCGCACACGTCAGAGAGCTATGCTAACGCACTGATTGGGCCGGCCCATCCAACGTGATACCACGGCCTTACAGAATACCAGCGTGACCTTTGAAATTATATTGGTTAAGTGGCGTAAAAAGTTTGCAACACAACCAAAGCAGATTGTGATGCGGTTGTATATGGGCGGTGATGATATCTTACCAAAGAGAAGATCCGCCCGCTAGATTTTCCGCTTTACCATAAAAAAAGCTCTGTTAGAACATCAGTGCAGTGAAACCCCGAAAGGGCTTATAAATTCAGAGTGGGAACAAAAAAAACTTCGCACTGAATCATTGTTCCTGTTTATCGGCGGACATACCCCGAGGTTTTGGCAACCGTTACATGATTTTGCACTTAGCCGCCGCCCTGGCCTCTGTATTTCTAATATTACACGATTCCCCTCTCCGTATCACACATACGAACATGCCATTACTTACAAAAATAGCCATGGGCGAACTTTAGAAGGGTTTTTTTTGAGGCTTTTGCGGGAACTGATTATAAAACAAAACAAATACAAATTCCTAAATAAATATTTGGGAATAAATTGATTTATAACTTTAATTTCTAGTCTTATAAATAATACTAGCTACATACATTAATAAAATACAGTTTCTAAATTAAGAGTTGGTTTTATTCTATAGCAGACAATTGAGAAGGTGGGTCTCCTATACGGTAAGAGAACACTGCCACTCATGAACAACCCCGCCAAAGTCCGCGCATTGTTGGTTGGTTATCATAAGATATAAAATTAGGGCTATACTATGTATTTTTATTGGCAAAACATGAAAAACAATATTTGGGTTGGTTCCGTAACATACACAAAAACACTTATCAAGCGATTCTTCCAACTACCTGATATACATACAAAATTTCATAATAATCAGTGAAGTTCTTAAAATTTTTATACACGAGTAAATGTGAGAGGTTTGATATCATTATAACCTAATAGCGATATTTCGAGTGTAATAAAACAAGCTCAAACTCAATGCCAAAAATGATGTGGTCCGAAATATTCCCTTTGCAATATGACTGCATAAAATCGGGAATTTTATTTTAATGAAAGTTCATTAACAAAGTTTTTATCTCGACGCCGGTTATAATGACGCTTTCCGAGAGTTGTATCAAATGAGGATAAGGATTCTACAAACCCTTTGCGAAAACTAGATTACGAAATCACTACTGGCTTTATCCGATATATTCATGCATATACATGTAACTAAAACCTCTTTGCTTAACCTTTTTTCTTTTAACTGTCACCCGCTTCTGTCAATTATTTGTTAATTATTTGTTTTATTACAATTGATATTCATGATACTTTCCTAAACAATAGGCAAATCAATGACAAAGAGAAACACAATTTAAATGTTTACATATCTTTGTGTCTTTAGTGTTCCTTGATTTTCATGATCGAGACCTATTTCCATATCCCTTAATCATAATAAAATGTATCTGAATACGTTAAGAGAAATAATATTTCTTCAATGGCAATAATGTTAGCATTTGTTTTACATAAAAATAGCTAGCAACTATATGTATTCTAAACAATTTTTCGCTATGTCAAGACTGTGATATTTATTTTGCACGTCTATATGCGGAATGAGTTTCTATTCGATAAAAATGTATGAAACTATCTCAAACACAAAGTGTTGCATTAAGTACATGAAACTGGAACTATTCGTCCCGTGAATAGCTTTGTTTCGCTCAACGTCCAGAATTTAATTTTATGAAAGCGATGTGTATCGTCACGGTGGAAAATCGGAGCGTGCTGTGGTGGCGGCATAAATTTTTATAACAAAAACAACGACGAATTTCCGAACAGCTGTTGAGAGTTGAGAACTGGCGGCCATTAAACCTTCTGAAAATCGCTTTATACTTTCGCGATAACGACAGCCTTTCAATACTTTGTTCCACACATTTTTCGACTTTGATTAATACGCCAACTTGGCGTGGAGTTTTAGTTACCGCGCCTCGTAGAGGTTCTACAATTAATATTGGAAAAATATAATATCGCTTTCATATATAAGCTAAATGTTCTACAGATGTCGTTCAAATGTAGCCGAAATAGCTAGAACGATCTTTGAATAGATATTTTATATAACGATATGGTGAATAACGAGATAGTCGGGTTCTTTGACGACAAGAGATCATCGCCGCTTACGTTCAGCGGCAATACAATCCGCGCTTTTCTTGTGTTGCAGGCTTTTTACACTGCTTAAACGACAGATAACCACCACATATTAAAAATCGTACCACAACCAGCACTTTGGTTGTTTTTCCAAGATCGCTCAAGATCGCAGCGGGTCTTTGGGGAGGGCCTATGTCCTGCAGTGGACTTGAATGGGCTGATGATGATGATACGCCGCCTTAACGGTAAATTAGAAGAGCTTTTGATATCCTCAGTTACTCAGCGAAACATGATACTATTTCACGCTGCAATTTCTGCCATTCCGTGATTTCGCTTCGGATAAGCCGGCTCAATGAGTCACATATGCTTCAGCTCTCCCATGATTAGGACAGTGTTAAGAAACTTTCCCGACCACCTTAAAATCCTTCCAACGATCGAACTAATTATACATTTTTATTCGAAACGGATCGAATCTGAGACCTCTCGCTTCATGGTAGGCATATCACATCTCTTAAAAAGTGGCACTTAAGCGGCGTAAAACCACTGCGCAGAAAGTGGCGCGACTATTCATGGGCGGCGATGTTGTCTTACCATATAGGAGACTTACCTGCTCCGTTCTCCGCTATACTATAAAAAAACCTCACATGTAACGGAACGCACAAGAACGGCTTGCTTATAAAACTGGACTAAATAAGCCGTCTTCATAATGTAATCGTTACTTTTGTACTATTTTGTAATTCCTACACGCCTAAGGCCGGGTCTGCTTTGTCCCCGATATTTGAATATGCATGAGTGGCGGCCACAGTTCGTGCCTTTATGAAAATGTGATGTCCCGATAAATTGGCAAAAGGGTTCATCGAAATTGGAAACTGTACGGCCGAATGTGCCGGTAAACTAATTGAAATCACATAACATTTAGTGAGAAGTTTGTAAGAAGTTATCATTACTGTTTCGTTTTTTATAAGAAGAGATAAGATATTTGACATGAATAACTATATTATAACAGTTAAAAAAAATTGAAAGCCTCGAAGGTTAATAGTTTTAAAAGTCTAGAATGAAGCGAGCGCTATCGGGTTCGAATCCCGCTCCGGACATTTATAATTTATTTTATTATTTATTCTGTCTCTGGAAGGACTTGATAGTAGCCGGGTGAATGTCTTTATATTGTCGCAACCATGGAAGAGCTATGCTGAATCCGGAGTGATACCAAGCGCTCACAGAATAATCAGCTTGATATGGTCGTACGTCATCAAATAATTCGACATGGCCTTCCCATAGGAGCGACAGTATCAAGACCCGGCCACTGTCAAGCTCTTCCAGAGACCGAAGGAATTATAAATTATAAGTGGAATTAATATATAAATGTCCGGACCGGTATTTGAACCCGGTACCTCTCGCTTCGTGGTAGATTTATGAAACCACTTCGATACAAGGCTCTCAAGGTTTCTGATTTATTTACGTTGTTAGCTGACTAAATGTAGTTAATTCAATTAATGATACGCTATTATTCTAGCCTAAGCCTGCGAGTCGGCACTTATATCGCAGCTAACTTGCACAAGTTCTATTGACTCTTTCATATTCTATTACGAGCATTTTGTTCCCTTTACAATCTAGACCCAGATAAACTATATCTGGCTATATCTAACTATATCGGATATAGTTTATCTGGGTCAAAAGAGATTCAGCTGACTATAATTTTATTAAGTAAGCTAACTTGATACTTTATCATTTATTAACAGCGTGAAACAGACAAATAAGACTTAATATTGATATGTTTTTTATTGAATAGCGGACAACAGAGCTTCATAATCGCGCCACAATCCACGTGTTGGTTGTGTTCGGCTTTTTATGCCGCTTAAGCTGTATTGCTTAAAGAAGCCTCCAGACTCTACAGCGAAACTACTGTTTCAAGTTATTATTTTGCAAGCAGCCTTCAGAATGACTCTCCAATGTGTGAGACAGTGTCAAGAAGAAATTATTACTTCGAGAGCCTCTTTGCTAAGTGGTTTAATAAGTCTAGCATGAAGCGAGAATTATTGTGTTCGAATCCCGATCCATACAATTATAAATTAAAATTTAATTTATTATTTATTTGGTCTCAGAAAGGGATTGAGAGTGTCCTGGCGAGTTTCTTTCACACCCATGGGAGAGCATTGCTTACGCACTATTTGGGCCGGCTAGTCCGAAATGATATCAACCAAGGGCTCACAGAAGGCTCAGCGTGAAATAGTAATTGTACTTGAAACGGTGCCTCTACTTTTTTCGCGAGTGAGTGATATCGGAGGGCCTTAAACATGCTGCTTAAGTGGCGAAAAGCCGGCAACACAATTAATGCGCGGACTGTGTCGCGATTGTCCATGAGCAGCGGTGTTCTCTTAATATACAGGAGACCCATCTGCTCCGTTGTCCGCTATACTAAATAAAAATTATTATTCCGATTATGGATTGAACCCGCTACCTATGTATGTTCTAATCTACTATGACCTCATAGTAGATTAGAACACTGCTCGTCCAATGTTTGAAATAAGGGATTGAATTGGAGATTGTGTCAGAGCGGCGACTTCAGTGATACTATGATAGGTAGATATATTGGAGCGGTGGCAGGTGTGCGAATCCAATCCTCTTTTAGCCTCAGAGCTTTCCGACCTTTCACTAAACCCCTTTTAAGTAACATGACTTTTAACTTTGTGACCCATCTTTGCTTTAAAGTGCTCAGCTTAGGGTTTATCGAATTCACAATGCCCGTTGACCCGAGTCTGGCTTTTTCTACGCTCGCGTTACTTATGTTGCGAATATATTATAGATAATTAGTTTCACCCGTGCCACGCTACATTACTATCATTCGAAGTTATACTACAGAATCACAGAATACTCATCGTGAAATGGTAGTTCTACATGAAATGGTATTGTGTGTCGCTAAGTGAGTGAAGATATCGAAGGCCCTCAAAAGTGCCGCTTAAGTGGCGTAAAAAGCTGGCAACATAATCAATGCTCGGATTGTGGCGCGGTTGTCATGGTTGCTGGTGTTCTCTTACAATATGTCAGACCCACTTCCTCTGTCGTCCGCTAAACCATAAGAAAATGATAAAAATATGTGCTATTTATATTGGGAAAATTGGAGACCGTCATTGGAGCATCATATAGAATTCCATGACATAATAGGTAACGGGTTCGATTCTAAATCGTTTGGCTCTCTGAATACCACTGAATGTGTTTCATTGAATGAGTGAGGATGTCGGAGGCACACCAAGTTCCGCTCGGTTTAAGAACTGATAATGCAACTTAAGTAGACGCGGTTTGCTTTGCATCATGCTTTCATGGGCCACGGATTTTTTAACCAACAGGGTATCCTTCCTTGTTTACTTAGATTAATAATAAAAATAATAGTAATAATATTGTTTAATGAAAAACTAGATGCTGTAGCCATTTAAGTATTATATAAAATTACAGAAGAATAGTGCTACAAACAAATTCTAAAAAGACATTTTTGCTTTCGTCAATGAAATCTAGATGGTAATTTTCAAGTTTTACTTATGCAACAACCGTTTTTGCATACGTCACTTAATGTCCGCAAAGTGGGACAAGAACGCGCGCGCACCCTCCATAAATTTTAATAAACTCCTTAATTTGCGAAGCTGGCGCTGCGCTATCGAAGACGGAAATATAGGCAATAAGAGGCAGAAGTAAGTCCCGTAAGCCCCGGCCCTCGCCTAAGCCCGGCCGCCACGCATTACGTCTAATTGTGATTTAATACCTCCATTTGCGACGTTCAAATCATATTACAATTTATCGCTCTTTTTAGGATTACAAGTGGCCCAGAGTTAGAGAGAAAGCTGGTAGGAGTGGTGCTGAGTGATCGCCGTGAAATAAATGGATTCGGGTACAAATAAAAGTAGGAACAGGTGGGCTGAACATGTTTCACGGAATAAGAAGACGTGTTGTTAACAGCTTATTCATCATCAGCCCATCTAAATCCACTGCTAGACATAGGCCTCCCCCAAAGACGCCCACCCGCTGCGATCTTGAGCGA
>DWCF01002464.1:0-23870 GCA_018230265.1 Delias oraia | reverse complement strand
AGTTTCGGAGGTTTCTGGTCTGTAATTTATGGCGGGGCTTTTTTAGCTTTGTCTATGGGACCCTCTTGTCAGGAAGGTTTATCGTCGATATTATTTTTCAGCCGCCAACTGGATTAATGTTCTTTAAGTGGGACATTGGATCCGAACGTTCAATATTATAGTGCCTTCGTCAATCGAACCTTTTCACGGCCAATTTATCCTGTGAACCCTGTCTATGTATTATTAATGCGACAGCGAGTTCTAATTTTTGTATGCTAGTAGCGATAACAATCAAGGCATTTGTAAATTTCAACCACTAAACGACCTTCAATAGAACAGCGCAGGGATTTTTTAAAATATCGATCAGCTAGTTAAATATGTTAATGTTTATAAATATATACAACTGTATTCGTTTATAGTAATGCATCTAAATATAAGGATATAATTACGGTTAATGTCACAGTGGCTATACAATAAATTTTCTTCTAAAAATACGTTAAAAAAATGTGGTATACTGGACAACGGAGCAGATAGGGTGAGAGAACAGTTCCGCCCATGCACAACCGGACCAGTCCGCGCACTGGATGTATTGCCGGCATATTACGCCACTTAAGCGGCATTTTTAAGGGACTCTGATATCCTCACTCGCCCAGCAAAAAGCACCATTTAAGCACAGTAGAAGTACAACTACCATTTCACATTGAGTATTCTGTGAGGCCGAGGTATTATTATTTCAGATGAATCAGTCCAATTAGTGCGTCAGCATATGCTTCAGCACGGCTCTCATACAGGTTTAAAAATTATAAGAAATTTCCATCACTGCTTTTGTATGCCTAGATATCGTGACCTCTTAATAATCATAAAAAACTTAACTATAGGCATAGGTGTTAAGAATATTAAAAGAAAGGAATAAATTTGATTGGAGACGACTTGTTAATATCTAACGGCTTTTAGCCTCCAACTGACTGAAAATGATTTCATTCAAAAAAGCGTTCGACAATGATTTCATCTAAAATCTCCTAAATTAAATTGAATTTACCGTGCAACGTCTAGATTTAAGAATAGTAGGAACATTGAAAGAACGATACTCAAATCTGTTCTCCAATTACCAAAAGATTCAATATTTAACACACTAAATAAACAAAAATGTTCTTCTGGAGGTTTTAACGAATGAATATATATATAAACGAAACGCTTAGTAAATAATTCTTAGAGCATTAGTTTTAGTTAATTTTCAAGAAAACTAATGTATTTATATTATAACAGTTATATTAGTGTAATTGCTACAAGTATTTCATTTATAACAGCGTTGCTAACAATAATGTTAATGTGGCACACTTAACTTTGACCGGAAGTGATGTTCCGATAGTGTTGTGCCACAAAACCCGAGTTAAACTCGATAGTATGTCATAATCAGGTTTCTATAAAAGAAGCCGCCATTTTGTTGGGAAATGCAAATTGGCTGTTACATTTCCCTCGCCGGTACTCTCAAGTTTTTTCAAGTTGGCTTTGTCTTGTATATTTTACGTTGTTTGTTGAAATTTTCGTTTCCACTTTTGCATTATAAAGGAGCTATGTTGAATAAATATTTTCCAGACTTTCATTTATGGAAAGCCTATCGAAATTCTTGAAGATTCTATTTTAATTATGGGCAAGTATCAGCAGAATGAAAATTATTTACTGATCATATCTACGTTGCAAAGATAAAGATTGATGCATTGATACCTGATGCTGAATTTCACTATCGAACATCGAGGCAGAATACAACGTTTCGTCGTTGTCACCTCGATGTTAGTCATTCCACAACTGAGCGTTTTTTAATGCATGTTGTGTCGCGCACCATCACTCACGCGGAATCAGCTACCAGCGGGGGTATTTCCAAACCAATAAGACTTGGGGACCTTCAAAAAAGATCGCACAGAATACTTAATGGTTGGCAACGCACCCGTGGCTCTGCAAGGGCTTTAGATTGTCTATGGGCGGAGGACCGCTTGCCGTGAGCCTACTGCTCGTTTGCCACCGTTTCTATAAAAAAAGAGAAATAGAGAGCTTTCTGCCAACGACAACATCCAAGGATTAAGCATTTTTACAGATAGCAGACCGTTCATAGAACAATTGTTGTTTTTCAATTCAACAATAGTCGATGAACAATAGACGCTGGGAGCGTCAATCATCACGATACGCCATTTTAACTTGCTCTTTGTCGAAGTTATTGAGCTGATATCAGAGCTGTGGTAATATCCGCTGGGAAAATAATCTTTCAAATAGGCGTATTTTTATAATACATCTATATTAGCATACCAAATCCATATATAAACCATATATATCCGTATATTTACTAGTTACATAATATGAAAGGTGTAGGTTTGTCAAGTAACTATGATATTTAAACATAACTTTTGTAATATATAACTATGTTCTATGTATTGAAATCAGATTCGAATATTGATGTTTTTAAATAAACTAAGAATTCGATAAATAATTTAATAAAAATGGTTGGAAATTTTCGCCCACGGAATGTCAGAACTTCATATCTATGTACTACAGTGATTTATTATTGAATTTGTACAATTCGCAAACACAAGCTCCAAATATATTTTCGTTTCAGACCCATCACTAGTTCCGGAATCGATACACAATCTCTCGTTTGGCGGAGAGCTACAAGGACCCTTCAGTGTGGAGATGTTTAGCGTTCAACCGCCCTTTAAATGTTTCCTATATGGTAAAGATATATTTTGTACTTTTGATTAGTTTGCAAATTTATATAACGCTGTTTAATTTACATACATAAAGAGTCCCCATTCTGGTTTAGAACTAAGGGGTAGAAGCGTATACTTAATAAAGACAAACCTGTTTGCATAGCTAGTTCAATTTGAAAATTACTAATATCTCATCATACCTGAGCCCAATTTAAATCTATATTAAAATATTATCGATCATAACGTGATATTACAATCACAAAACGAACAAAATTATGAATATTTTTGAAAATGTTCACGACAGAATTTGCAAAATTTCATGCATTCCATAAAATTCGCTTCATTTAAAACTGAAATGGAGTGTGTCTATAACTCGCTTTACAACCGTGCGGTTGTTGCAATCCTACAGAAGTAGTTAATTTTTATACGAGCACGTAGGATTTATGTTAAAAATGTCATATTTGTTTAATAATCCTAATTATTAATACCTATATTTAAGTAACTTTCAAATAACATTCACTAGATTCTCTTACAAATATCAGATTTTTATACGAATTCAATAGTATTTAAAAAATATAATAATATAAAATAGTGCAATTATTGTATTTTTTTTTAATTTAATTTTGGCAGTTAAATAGTATCATTACTGACTTAAATTACACTATATACAGATGTCTTCAAGTTATGTTATAAAATTATTAAAATAATTTCTACTTGATATTATAAAAAGGGGATTATATAACACTGACATGGTTCGCGTGAGTGCCTACATCCAAGAACCTGGAATAGACCTTGATTGATCGGTATATAAATACCAACCCTTACTGTATACGTAAATGTAAACCTATATATTTTATTAGATTCGTATTTTAGATTAGTTTTTGAGGTTAATATTAATATATTAACTCTTGATTCTTATAAACCTATATCACTTATGAACAAATGCAGGTCAGCTAATATTTCAAACAATATTTCCTGTAAAGCAATACGTAAGGAGGTAAGTATTTAATGTCTACTCTATATACTCTATGACGCAAAATAGAGGTGTAATAAGTTAGACATGAATGCCTTCTGTGGTTTCTAATTGAATTAAAAGAACATAATGGAATTTAAAAAAAAAATCATAAATCTTTAAAATTATTAATAAGCATAATTGATTAATAAGGTATTAATTAAGCTATGATTAATACAGAGTTATTCATATATTCTGGAGTTGCTTAAATAGTTACAATGGGCGTTTTTAAATTGCATTCAATTTCTTTTTCTTCGACTAATATTGCGTATTACGATTGTTAATGTAATTTTAAGAATTTTTATCATTTATTTTATTCATAAAAATTGTATTTATTTAGAGACTCAATAAGATCAATTCGTTGATTTTGTTGTTTGCTTTTGCCGTTCCAGGTGATTGAGTTAAACGTACGATTTGAGAAAATTGCAGTTCAGATTCGGTAACTTATACCTGTATCGACATTCCACGTACTGAAACTTTATAGAGCTTTTTAGTTCAAAATACAGGTTTTTTTATTTTGGATATACTTTATTATGAAAAGTTCGAAGGAATTAAAATAGGTTTAAAACAGTAATTTAAATTATTTCTAAACATAGTATGCTTAATTAAAGCAATTCATTACTGAGCATTCTAAACGCGCTGAATTTCTATTTCTGTAAATTGGCAGGATTTTGTTGTTCTTATAAAAGCTTATCTTCTCTCGTATTTTATTTTTTTAATCTATAGCAGATAATGGAGCAGGTATAGTAAGAGAACACCCCCGCCCATGAACAACCGCGCCACAGTGTGTTGCCGGCATTTTTAAATGCCGATATTATGATTCACTCTGCGAAATACAGTACAAGTACCGATTCACGCTAAGTAAGCCCGTGGTATGCCTTCAGACGAGCCGATCCAATTAACCATTAAGCTACGAGGCTATCTAATTTATTTTGCTATTAGCATTAATGTCATATGTCAACTTACAATTGAAATATTAGTCAGTTAATGAAAAATCCTTTGATGTGTTATTTAAGGTCTAGAATGCAAGAATATCAGTTTCAAATCTTAATTATCATAAATAAATATAAAAATGATTAAATCTATAAGTAACTGCAACAAACTGGCCCTCCT
The DNA here is from genome assembly GCA_018230265.1 of Delias oraia. NCBI lineage: Eukaryota > Metazoa > Arthropoda > Insecta > Lepidoptera > Pieridae > Delias > Delias oraia. The sequence continues at coordinate 19,067 of DWCF01002464.1, read as the reverse complement.
CGCACACTCATTTATAAAGTTAACCGTTAAACTTTTATGAATAACGCGATGGGGAATAAAGTGAATTTTAAGTGCAATATCATGCTTTATGTGTAATGAAGTACTTTTTTGAAACTATGAATATTTTGTGTGTTGATTTTTATTAAATAGGTAATATATTTCATAATTTTTTACAATATAGTATGACATTTATAAAATACTATAGTACACTATTAATTACAACGCAGTCTCTGTTGTCTATATATTGATATATCAAACGATTTAAATTCATATAAACATTAAAAGCTTTATAAATAAATTATAAAGTAAAATAACACCTACATATATGTAATCAAAGTGTAATATTTGAAATGCGTTAGTTTAAATAGTGATATGAATTCTTACAACGATATTCTTCAAACTTTCATCAAATATATATTTCAAATGCTATCGTTCTGGCAAATTAAAAAAGTTGTACGAATTGGCTCGTAATTCCAGTAGTTCAATAACAACATGTTTTTTTATTGAGTAAAGTTTAAATTGTTATGCCCCGACGTCGGATTCGCATAAAAACAAGTTTGCAGCAAAGATCTCATTTTCTTCGCATTGAAAGTTTCATTTAGTGAAGCGCAAAATGAACAATTTTTAAAGAATTTTTCAGAGTGAAATGCAAACTAGCTGTTGGAAAGAATCGGTTTTTATCATCGATTATTCTACAAACGTCCACGATAATCGATTATTCAACTAACAACTCGAAATAAATTTGCCTTGGCAATATTTAATTGTTTTTGCTAAAATTAATACAATACAAAATGATGTGTTGTTTCAAAATATAAATTTCAAATAATCGCTGTTACTATAGCGAAACAAGGAATAGAACCTAATCTATTTAACTCGGTAATTAAACCCAATACCTCTCACTTACATTACACTAATGCAACACTTGCTTAGTATACAGTGAGATTATTAAAATAAAAGAAACATATTTTTGTGTAATATATTTTTAAAATATAAATGAGTTCAACAAACCCTAGCTACATGGTCGTACTACTAAGAATCTATTAAATCAATCACTGCAGACCTTGATCCATCTTAAGAGATTCAAGACTGTCGTAGACTCCTTTGTTGAATACAATGGCACTCCATGTGCACTAAAATTTACATAGCGGTGTCTAAGAAAAACTTCACCCTAGCTGAGTTTTGAAGATATTCTGAAAATGAACGAACGAACCTTTTTTATATGTTATTATACAAAGTAAAAACAATCAGTTATCATTTTCACCTATTCTTTTTTTTTATTCTATTGTGAATATCAGAGCAGGTGGGCCGCCTATGTGGTAAGAGAACACCCGCACCCATGAAGAACCGCGCCACAGACCGGGCAATGGTTATGTTGCCGGTTTTTTACGCCGCTTAAACGACACTTTAAAGGAACTCCGACATCGTCACTCTGCAAAACACAGTACAAATACCATTTAACACTGAGTATTCGGAGTCTGTGGTATCACTTCGGACGAGCCGGCCCAATTAATGCGTCAGCATATGCTTCAGCATGGCTCTCCTACGGCTTAAATATATATAAAATATACTATGTACTATATAATATGATCAAGATTTTGTATCAGTATTTTTGCTAGTTAACTACATAATACGTGGGGTAATATATAAATATTTCGCTGATTTAACTTTACATTCCTTATGAGACATCTTTAACATGTATGCTGAAAAGCTTTCTTTATACAAAAATCATTTTATACAACACAAACAACAATTTTTCAACATATTTTAAATGAGTTGTTACAGCACTATCTAAACCGGATTGAAACTTATTAAAATGAACTTAAAACGTTCAGACACGTTTAGTCAGCTTCAAACGACAGTTGAAGTCCCGTTTCGTAGCAACCAGCTAAAAACGAAGTGAAACACGTCGCATGTACGATGTACTTGACAACTCATAGTCTACGTGGGCTAGAAACTACGCGCATTTTTATCATTTCCATATAAATTGCTAGTTTTGTTTTCATCATTCATTTCTATGAAAGTCTTTGAAAATTAAAGAGATTTTAGGTTAAGATATACCTCGGATTTGAATTTGGGCAGATGTATTTCTCCAAGTAAACCAATATATATAATTAATAAAATATTTAAACTTAGACTTTTAAGGTGAATTTGAGAACAATTTAAGCATTTATTTAACCGTCGTAAATCTATATCAAAAACATGGGATAGTTAGATATACCATTTATAACTCAAGAAGTCTGGACAATTTTTTTAAATGTAAATATGCAATAAAAAAAGCTACGGAGCAATCAGGACTCCTTTATGCTAAGAGATTACTATTGTGTTAAATTTCGAGAGCCTCCGATATTCTCACTCATCCAGCGAAAAACAGTACCAGTACTGCATTATACTGGTAATCTGTTAGCCCGTGCTATCCCAGCCGTCCAGGAGGAGGAGCCGTCCAGCAGGAGCAGTACCAATTAGTCAGGCTGGTTCTCCCACGGGTAAAAGCGTTTGACAGTCGCACGATTACTCCCTGACTGTCAAACCCTTCCAACAATCGATGAAAATATACATTTTATTCAATGCGGGAATAAAATTGCGATACTCATGAGTTTACGGTTGCTAATAACACCATTTAGCCACGAGGTTCCTAAAATTTGGTATGCATATGGCTGAAATCTTGGATTATCATCTCTGATTACTTATTTTAATCTGACTACAAAAGTGGAGGGTAATTTTTAGTGTATTGTTTTTTTAGGGTTTAGTGTGTCCAAGGATTGCTGAGGGTTTATAATTGTAACCGGTAGGTGGCGTATTAAGCACCTACCGGGATAACTAGTACTCTATAAACATCAGTGTGACTTATGAATTCTATAATATGATATCTAGGAGCTAGATTAAAATAATTAAATTCCACCATATGCTGACGCACTAATGGGGTCGGCTCGTCCGAAGTGATACCACGGGTTCAGAGTGAAACGGTACTTGTCTGTATTTCGCAGAGTGAGTAAAGACATCGGAGGCCATTAAATACCGCTTAAGTGGCATAAAAAGTTGGCTACATAACCAACGCGCGAACTGAGGCGCGGTTGTCGGTGGGTGGCGGTGTTCTCTTACATATAAGAGACCCACCTGCTCCGTTGTCAGCTATACTTAAAAAAAATTGAGTTGGGATTATTGGCGATTGTAAATTTCTTGATAATAAAATCAAATAGAAAGCGCGGGAGTTATTGTTTTCAATCAAAACAATTTTTCATTGTAATTATATCAAACTTGAGAAAACAGACTTACAAAATTAATTAACAAAGAGTTTCGAAGACAATAGACCTTGCTGTAAACACTGACTTAAGTTTAAATCTAACTTTTATAGGGTCTTTATGAACTAGAAGGAAAAGTTTCAAAATCATAACTCCTTTTGTTAGGGCAAATATTACTTAGGGTGTATATTTTTACTGTTTCGCTTTTTTACTGGTCTTAATATTAGTTAGTTTAATTATAGCTTTAGATAGAATAATAATTATAAGATATTTAATAGATATAAAAATTATTATTACTTATATAAGAATTAATTGTAGATATAAGATAATATTAGCAAGCATCATAATATCATAATTGTTTATTATTCTACAAAATTAAATTGAATGATATCCACTAGGAAAAATAAAACAAATAAAAATATTAAATAGTTTTCACGCATTAATAAGGGCAATACATAAAAGGTAAAAAACAAATGATCTTTTAAAACATCGTAGATAACTAATATTATAATCAAATCGAGATCTTAATTATTATTAAAAGAATATAATTTCACTAAAAGCGTAAGTAGTGTGTAAGGTAAGCCTAAAGATATCCCTCTGCGAGTGAATGAAGCAATTTGGCGAATCTGCCATTTGCAGATTACAAAATTGAAGATGGAGATTCAGATCTCTGACGAGTCCGATGCCGAAGGATGAAAAATTCATGATAAACCTAATGAAATGAAACGATCCGTATCTGTATTTACATTCTATGGTGTGTTTCAATATCCCGTCTATCTTTATGGATAACATCTATTCGCACAGATGCTAAGTCGTGAAATACAGATGGACAAATTTAATTTAGTTGAAACACGCAATTATATGTTCAAATATGTGATGTCCCTTTCATTTTAAAAGTCATTTGTCAGGCAGGCTTAAAGCTTAATTACGAAATTTGTTTCTTGGCAATTTTGTCTGACGGTTAAGTTCGCAAAATTGAAAATTGTTTTCATGTTGATGTATGGAAGGATCATTGCTTTTCAGCGGCCATCTTTGAAATTAATTATCGTTCAACATTTTAGTGATTAATTCGAAAATGCAAGTTATGCAACGCTTACAGTATGATAGTAGGGAGTACTCTTTATAATTTATAACTGGCCCAGTACGTGCTTCGCTATGTATAAAGTGAAATAATAAAAAAATGGTGTTACCTGTTTGCCATTGGGATTAGTAGTTTTTAATCGGAACACGTCCAAAATGAATGAATGACATAACAATATCGTTGCCTGTCAACATTGAGAAACGTTTCAATTTGACAGCAAACCCTCCTTTTTATTTATTTCATATTATCCTATAGTCTATAGGTAGATTTAAACGACTATAATGTATCATTAAATGTTATTATACCATTGTACATATTATTATATTAGCTTAATTATATTTTTTAATGTAGAATTATTATATAATTGTACAAAAGAAGTACAAAACATGAAACTCCAATCAAGTACTAATCTACTGTATACATTTTTCACAGACTTATTTCCTTTTTGAATCTGTCATTCATGCTTATAGTTCTTATTCATAATTAATAGAATGTCTGTGTAAACAGATTAATAAAAATACAATGAAATATGTATATAAAAGTAATATTTTATTACTGTATTATAATCTCGTAATTTTTCTAATATAAGAGATGGTTTTAACTCGAACGCAAAATAAATTTGTACACGTCCAAATGTACATATATATTATGTGTATCTGTGACACACGATATACAGTTCTTTGGCATATACATTCGAATGGAATTGTTGTCATTGATTTATTTGACAGTTGCAGTATGTCAAAGATTCTTATTTGTAACTATTTGATCCACTTAAAGATGAATCATAAAGATGTATCATATACTTAAATTTGTGTAAAATATGGTCAAAACTTAACCCGAACAACATAAATTAAACCGGGCTAAAATTCATAAAAATTTCACAGGCAAGGTAGAATCTTTTTCTAAATTGTAAAAATAAATTGTCGATTTTAGTAATTTTCTTTATTTATTATCTACGCTTAACGATTTAACTATCCTTGAACTTCCATAAATTTCCTTAAAAAACAGCAATTAGCCAAATTCGTCCATAAATTTCCAAGGTTTAGAGGAACGAAAAGAAATTCATTTTATGTAAATATATTTATACCATCATTTTTTTTCAGCGTAGGAGGTCCATTGCTGAACATAGGCCTCCACTTCGGACCTCCATGCATACCTGTCAGATGCGAACTGCATCAGCAGGTATATACCTAATGCATATTTTTTTATAGTATAGCGGACAACGAAGCAGGTGGGTCTCCTATCATCATCAGCCTATTCAAGTCCTATTCAAGACCTGTTGCGATCTTGAGCGATCTGGATCCAGCGGTTGCCCGCGACCTTCGTGAGATCGTCTTTCCATCGGGTCTCCTATATGGTAAGAGAATTCCCCCGCCCATGGACAACCGCGCTTTTTACGTCACTCAAGCGGTATTTTTAAGGGCCTCCGATATCCTCACTCATTCATCGAAATACAGTCCAAGTACCGTTTCACGTTAAGTATTCTGTGAGTCCGTGGTATCACCACGGACTCACAACCGGCCCAATAAGTGTGTCGACATATGCTTCAGCATATCCTACGGTGATTTTCAATTACTTACAGTTTCATTTGTTCTATTGGTTTTCATTTTTTGTACATCGGTAAGTTTATTATATATTCTATGTATTCTGATTATATATTCGATCCGAAGCTGAAACTTGATGTTAGTTAATAATATTATACTAATGTATACAGTGAGCTTATTAACATTGTTCGATCCATCATCATGATGACTAATTATTATGGTAATGGAGTTTCTGCATTATATTAAAACTAATTTCGCCCACGATGCCCACCGCGTAAAATTTAAATTCACTTATAAAATATATTTGTGCCTTAATTTTTGTATACTTTCTTGTATGGTATACTTATTTTAATATCACATACGTAGATTCTACAGCATGCTCACAGATTATTAGAAATACTGAGCGAATTATATACATCAATTATAACTAACGGCGTTTAAAATATATCAAAAATTTATTAAAGAACTAATTTATAATAATTGAAAGCGAAGAGAAAAATTTCGAACAATATTTAAAGATTCATCGCCGGAATAGCAGGAAATAAATAAAAAACGGTGAAATGCAAGCAGTCTGCGCGCTTTGCTATAAAATTTTACTCTCGTATTTAATTAAACAACGTAGTTTTAACTTACTTTATGAGAAACAAATGATGCGGTTTATAGTGCAGCCATGTCAATTTAATTATATTAGTTTAATATTTAATATTACAAGTAACATGACTAATTTTTTTTATTGGATTGAATAGGTTATTCATCGAATCGTTCTGTTAAAAATATAATGCTTTTACAATTTCCGGCGCAAAACGATAGAGATGGTAAAAAATGAACTCTCAATTAGGACAGTATCATAAAAACGATTCTTGTACTAAATCACAATAATATGTTGTTGTGTAATTATTTATAACGTAGACATACTTCATTCTATAATATAAACTTAATTAGAAAATCATCATCTTTCTCTCCTGGGAGAGTTATGTTTTATTTGTGCGTTAGCATATGCTTCAACATAAGCATATCCTAACGACATAAATTGGGCCGACTCATTGGAGTGTTACCACGGGCTCACAGAATATTCAGCGTGAATTTGTTGTATTTGAAACAGGACCTATACTGTGTTTCGCTAAGTGAGTGAGGATATCAGAGGCCCTTAAAAATGCTGCTTAAGCGGCGTAAAAAGCCAGCAACAAAAGTGCACGCTATAACGCGGTTTTCCAAGGGACATGGGACTCTTACCATATAGAACACCCTGCTCTGTTTTCCACTATGCCATAAAAAAATAAAAAACAACAATGTTCTAATAGTTAATAATATTTAATACATTTTCAAAATGCGTGTACCTATATTCAACAATCTCTTACATGACGTATTTCATTTGTCCTTTTTGTCTTTACACAGTTTGCAATAAAACTGTAGTACAAACAAAAACTGACAATACGTTAACATTATCTGCCAGCGAGGTTGGATTAATATTCAGAAATGTAAAACGAGACGACATGGCAGTTCCGTCCGCATTTGCATGTGAAAGGCGTGTAACGCGTACATATCGACATACTGATGAAGTTGTAGCTTTATCGATTGCTTTACACGTTGTTCTTTCAAATTAAATAAATGGCGATCGTAAAACTACAAATATTGAGAGGCATGTAGCTTAATGATTTTAAAAGTGTACAATGAAGCGAGAGGAAGGGTTCTAATCCCAGTCAGGACAATTATAATTTAATTTATAATTTATTCGCTGTGTGGAACGGCGAGTATTTTAATACTGTCACACCCGTGTGAGATCCATGTTGAAGCATATGCTGTTTGGGCCGCCTCGTCCAAAGTGATAACACGGGGTCACAGAATACAGCGTGACACGGTACTTGTAGGTACTGTGTTTCGCAGAATGAGTGAGGATATCGGAGGCCCTTAAAAGTGGCTTAAAAAGCCGGCGTAAAATGCGCGGAATGTAGCGCATTGATTGTTCATGGGCGGCGGTGTTCTCGGTTAAGTCACGTTTTTGAAAATTAGCCCTTACCATAATTTCTTACCGCAGGTTCTGCTATAATAAATAAGTGAAATATTTATTATTTATAATATAATTTTAAATTTGTATAAAGATATACTGTATACACAAAGAAACCTGTGATAAACCGTTTCCATTTGAAAATTTTTCAATTGTGGTTATTTTAAAATAAGTTTAAAATAAAATAGAACTTTGAAATATAGAAAATCGATTTGAGATATATCATACAGCCGCAGAAATATTATGACCATCCCCGACCCCGAGGTACTAATACCAAGAGCTCAAGACCTTTGGAGTATTATTGCCAAGTGCACTTACATTGAAATAGGTACAATCCACAACAAAATGCACTCATTTACTACAAGTTGCTTTTACTCTTCATTTGTTTTTAGTATTGGTCTACAGGCAAGTTCTTGGTAATATTTAAATTCCTTTAACGTTTCTTTAAAAGTCATTTCTCAAACAGCTTTCAGTAGAGTTGCTAGAAAACCTACATGTTCAAAAATAAAAAAATATTTTAAACATGTTCTCGAGTTAAGCTAAGATTCAAATAATTAGATTTATCCATGTCATATGTAATGGTAGATTTAATTACAATAAAAATTATTTGATTTATTGATTAGTATTATTTACGTAGTTATTTCGTTTAATCTGCTGAAAGTGTTTAAATATTAAGTTCTCATAACGGTAGGAGATAGGTGTTTCTTATATAACAAAGAATTTTAAAGAATTTGATATTTTCATTCTTGGTAATGGTTCAAATTTGTTCAATTTCTAGTGCTAGTGTGTAGAGTGTGTTGGTGCATTCTGTAGATTTTTGAAAACGAATTCTGTCTAGAATCTGAATCGGCAAAAATTGATCATTTGCGCACACTCAACTTTTTGTACTCACGTCTTTTTTCTATTGTAAAATTCTATTTAACAGAAATATAATAATATTCACGTGAAATTGTATACAACTTTGCCCATCCAGGAAAGATATCTTCCAAGTTTGTTGGCCAAGCGGGTAACGCCTAGAATGTGAAATCAATTCAAGTCGATGTTATAAGAAATATTAGGTAAAAGGGACCATTTAAAAATCTTGTCAATACTATATATATATAATACAGTGTAAACTCCATGTAACGTCCCTCGATTTAACGACAAACTCCCTAAAGCGTCGAAATCAATTGGCTTTAGTTGGTATAGCTTGTCTTCCATCCACCTTTTCTTCTCTCTATGACAATTCTTTTATAACGCTATAAAATGTATAGTCCCTTCAGTGTCGTTATATGTTACGAGTTTACAGTGTGTATGTTTAAATAATAAAATAACAAAGAGAAATATATGTCCTAAATTTATTGTACAAAATATGTAAATTTTGTACACAAGAATTAATCAACTTACAACTTTAACACATATTTAATTAAACGAATGAAATTAAATTAAGAAGTTATAAAGCGAATATTCAATCCGTAATTATTAACTTTGTTACGTGTTAAATACCAAAACTTCCGTCAGAGAACATAGATTAACTGTTATATTAATTAATAGGCCTAAAAAAATTAAAATGCTACTTGAAATTTAATATGGTTAAATTGTAATTAATTTACTATAATGTGAAATATAGCTCAACTTAGTTTAAGTACACTTCGAAACTGAGAAAAATATTTCCTGAAAAATGAACACAAGTTGTACTATTATATTTTATTCATATAACACTTGTATGCAGAAATAAACTGCACAGAATCGCAATGTGCATTATTTTTATTAGAAATCCACATATACATTGCAAGTAAAGTTTTATAGTATCTGAGACTTAACAATAATATTTATTTTTAATTGGACCTTCATTTTATTAGACTTTGTAAAGAAACTGACCAAACGTAGTTCCATTTAAATATTTGTTTATCATTAACTATATATTCAGAAATCTTCAATAAATAACTTTATGTGAGATTTTACGGATATTAACTTTCTGTCTCAAACTATAAAAAAGGTAACTTATTAATTAAGGTCTCTTAAAAAATGTGATAAGTCGACAACTGATACATAATATGTTTTCGACGCGAAGTCTTACATATTCTTTTGCATTCTTAATCTTTGAAAAGACAAAACAGATGTTAAAATATTAAGCAAAACTTGGTTCATGGAAGCCGTTTCAAAAAGGATACTTCATCATCAGCCTTTCAAATCCACTGTTGGACATAGGCCTCCCCCAAAGACGCCCACCTATTACAATCTTGAGCGATCTGGGTCTAGAGGTTGCCCGTGACCTTCGTGAGATCTTTTTCGTGAGATCTTTTGAATAACCCCCATGACCACAAAGAATATTTATTGTCTAGCAATTTCTTCTATTTAACAGCCTTTTCATCTTTTCTGAATTAACGATGTAGTATGAAACTTGTCATGTGAATAAAATATAAAAGAAGATATTTATTTGGCTTCAACAAGGAGTATTATTTGTAAAAATGCTCTCGCAAACAAACAGAATTGTTGGGAATTTTTACACTGATTTCTGTAAAAAGCTATTAGCACTATCCCTTCCAGAATACACATAAAATATCGAAAAATTCGATGCACAAAGGCCTGACTGGACGGTGACAACTGTTCATTTTTCACTTTTTGGTACGAACACTTTTCGTCTGGTTTTGTTGGACTCTGTATGGTTTTGTTCGCGTCGCCGGGGGCTTCAATCTGACATGTATAGAAGACATACTTTCATGTTCGACAAGCTTTTGAACGTTTTATTTAGCTTTTACAGTTTGTGTGGACGACATCAGACTGCTTTTATTTAATAGTCACGAACGGAAACAAATTTGTATTTTAAATAAAACCGTTTTGTTTTAAATCTCAATAACTTTTACATTTCAAGACGGCTTAACTATTTTTTTTATTATGGCAACAAATAATAGTATTAGTCTATATAATACGAAAATTACAAAATCCTTAACTGACAGAAATCGAATGATACGGGTAAAAATTTTATATACGAATCAAATTCTTTTATCCAAAACAAAATTCCTTAAACACGTAAAATATTAAAAGAATTTCATTATTGGGTTCAAACTTTAATATTTTCCGTGGAACCGACGACAATAATGCGAGTGCTTTTCAAACCGGCAGTTATCTTCGACTAGTTCACTCGTAAAAATACCACTTTACGACTTGACTTCCGCTCGGAATATACAGAAATACTTTGCGCAAATCTAGTCGTAGCACGCGATTTCATCTATCCGAAGTAAGAAACCGGTATTACCTTTATTTTACTGAAATCTATTTTAAAACAATTATTATTAAGATAATTTATCATAATAATGTTTTGGTATTTATTCATATTTAAAACTTTACGGATACCGCCTAACTTGAAAAACGTACGATATTTTAGTCGATAGACACGCATTACAAATTGGGTGCTTCGAAATGCCTTGTTTCCAATTCTTACTTTAGGCATATCCAACTATATTTATTTATAGATTATTGATTAATGAATTATTATATAAATATAACTCAAGCGATAAGTTCTTATATAGTTATTTACACCAAAGAAGTAACTTCTAGCGAGACTTGTTCTTCAGTTTGAAGAGAACAATTTGGATTAATAATATTATTCAATAAGAAAGATAGTTTGAAATTGAAATACGGTACAATTTAAACTAATTAATTCGAAGTCTGAACAAAATTTAGTTTCATAATATAATCAGATACTAAGCGAAGATAAGGGTGTGGTTAATTTAAAATTTTCTATTCAATTAGGAATGCGCCGCCGCCAACTTTACTACGCCACTTAAGAAACTTCATGCAAATCAACTTGATTCCTTAAAACTTTAATACTTTTTTGAATTAAAGATACGTAAAATGTACGTAGCAAATAAGGCAGTCACTATTGGTACCGAACAATCAATCCTTCACCCGTTGGAGAGCCATGCTGAACCATATGCGGACGCAATAAATGGGCCGGCTCGTCTGAAGCGATATCACGGGCTCATGAATACTCAACATGAAACGTACTTGTACTGTGTTTCGCTGACTGAGTGAGGATATCGAAAGGCCATAAAATGCCGCTTAAGTGGCGTAAAAAGCCGGCAACATAACCAATGCGCGGACGGGGGCGCGGTTGTCCATGGGCGGAGGTGTTCTCTTACCATATAGGAAACCTACCTGCTCCGCTGTTCGCTATACTATAAAAAAAGTCAAAAAATGACTTATAAATAAATAAAAAGTTCAAAATTTCCGGGATAAACGCACTCATTCCTTGTGATGATTTTCTTTAAACATACAGATTAATGTCCATTTGCCTCGCTGGCTTCTAGTTTTATTCGCCTGACATCCACATATAATTGTCTTATTTACGCAAATACAAATTATTATAATGCATATATTTTTATTTCCTTAATGAAAATAAATTCAGTTATTGTTACATAAACTATCATTAGAATTAATGAGCATTTTTATAATTTTTGTGTTAATATTTTGTTAGACAACTGAGTAAAATATTGTTAAAACCACATAATTTATCAATAGATATGAACTGTAATTAACGTCACAAAAGTCTTTGCTCTGTGGTCCGTGGCTTTTCTATCTGAATAATAAAACACAAATTTATAATTCATATAGGAAAACCACAACAGCTACACCACCAAATTCTAATATGACCACAAAAAAATAAATCAGTTGATAAATAATGAAAAGAAAGTTATTTAGCAGCTACTAAATATGCATCGGCACAAACTCAACAAATTAAATGAAAATAAAGTTAATTTATCCGTTTGTTTGTGAGCCGAACTGAAACATTTACAATTCAGAGTACGCCGTGTTTCGAATTAATTAGTAACCCCACTAATTGTTACTCACAAGAGAACGGAGTATTACAATGCAAAATTATTATAATTAAACGATCTCTATCTAAACTATGTATTTCAAATTACTTAATGATAGACAAACAAATCTATTAAAATTCCGTAGCTGTTAACATTATCACAACATGGCCAACGTGACCATTAGTCATGGTTCCTCCGCGAAAACAAACTTGCTTACACATAGTATAAACTTACGCAAACATATAATTCCATTGGCATAACAATATATTAATATTATAAAGATCGCCGAAAGACGCTGGATACAGGTCGCCTTCGACAGGGATGCATGGAGGTCCACAGGGGAGGCCTAAGTCCAGTAGTGGACTTCTTAGGGCCTGAAATGATGATATAAGTAATTGGGGTACGGAAACAAAACTTTGGAATTTTGATATTACTAAAAGAAATGTTTTTAATTGTGGTAGACAATTCCAACTTCATATATACGGCATGTTGTAAGGTATTAGCATATCTTGATTTTATTTCTACGGTAGGTGATTGTTTTTTGTAAAAACCGTATAGCAGTGGTTTATGTGAGCAACTTTGTAACATCCTCCCGCCTTACCACAGACGAACTTTAAGTCTTTCCATCCCTATTCAAACTCAGCGAAATTTTCAAATTAATCTTGCGAAATGAATCCGCATAATTTATTTTACTTTGCGTAGCCAGCTAGAGTTACTATAATAGCTGAAAATTTAAGCTTGAGCTGCGTAAAACTCATCTGAGAGCAAATTGAAACAGCTTAGCGAACATTTTAAAGTTTTATTTTAATTTTCAATTTTGGTCTAGAGAAAGTTTTGTACTTGGATTTCCAGCTTCCAAATGGCTAAATTTTTAGCGCTCGAAAGACACTCTATATCTTATTTGGCTCAAAATATTTTTTATTAAATAAGGCAATTAAAGTTTTATAATTGAACTTATAAAAATACTTTGTTTCTAATAATTTTTATTTAATACAAAATTGTAAAGTGAAAACTGCTGTCCATATACACCTTTAATGATCGCATTTACTATTTTGAGTGTCTACATTATACTTCAAAACCTATTAATTTCGCCGTTAAAATAATAACATCTTTATGGAAAACCGTTGTAGCAGTAAAGTGAGCGCTTTTAAGGCATTTAGTGCCGCGCACAGCCTCTCTTTGGAACCAGCTGCCAGCAGGGGTATTTCTAAACCAATACGACTTGGAGAACTAAGAAAAAAAGAGCGTACATATTCCTTAAAGGCCGGCAACGCACGCGCGGCTCTGCAAGTGCTAGGAGTGTCCATGGGCAGAGGACCGCTTGCCCTAGCTGAACCTCCTGCTCTTTTGCTACCGATTCTATAAAAAAACTCTTTAAAAAAACATTTGTATGCTAGATACAATTTGTATTCTTCTCAATTATTGTCAACTGTCAATTAAATGTAATCAATATATTATGTAAATAACGCTGTAAATATCATAAGAATGTTTTGTACATTAGCAAGAAATCCACAAACGATTATCGGCACGTGTTTACATAATCGTTGTTTTATTGCGCCAACATTAAAACAAGGAATTGCAATCGCTTTACTGCCCAGCCACAGATGCCAGAACATGTAGTGGTACAACTTTATGCTACGTAATAATACGTAGCATCTGCTTCATAGATTGCCGCTTAGTAATAATTTAGTTTGAATTCGTTTTCGATTAAATTTCGATTTAATCGATCGAATCCAATAAAATTGATTAATCGTTTAAAGATAAGTATTAAAAAAAGATCATTGAAACAGTTCAATAGAAGAACATTCAGTAGAATAAAAATCTTTATATAATTGCAAAAACCCATTATAAGCTCTTTTAAGAACGTCACTAATCAATACTTGGCCTGTTTTGATGTGTGTTCTGAGTTCTTTTCGAATTGATCAACATTAAGCCTGTTTACATTATTTATAAGGGAAATTGTGAACTAAAATAATTTGAAGATGACAGAAATGTAACATACAATCGTAACCAAGGCGACAGAAATTGGATATTTCAAGTATGTTTAGCGTTGTGTTGAATAAAACTGCCGTGTTGATGTTGCAATTTCGTAACTGTCAGTATGATGCATTCTGTTTTCCAATGAAACGCATGGAATAGGAAATAAATTTTGTCTAGACACGAATGGATCAGTTATACGGCGTAGACTATAAAACAAGAATTCTATTACTCTACATAATGGTTTTACATAGTGTCGCCTTTTTATTTATTATTTATGCTATAGCGGACAACGGAGAAGGTGGCTCTCCTATATGGTAAGAGAACACAGCCGCCCACGTACAACCGCGCCACATTCGCGCGTCGGTTGTGTATCCGGCTTTTTACGCCGCTTAAGAGGCTCTTTTAAGGGACTCCGATAGCCTCACCCACTTTTCAGCATAACTCTCCCTGCCGATAGTATTAAGACACTCGCCCGGCCACTGTCAAGCCCTTCCAGAGACCAAATAAATTATAATTGTACGGCATGGGATTCAAACCCGATACCTCTCGCTTCATGGTACACTTTTAAAACCATTAGGCTACAAGGTTTTGTGCATTCGAATAATTTTATGTGTGAATGTTGATAATATTTGGATTCCTTAATCGTGAGGTTATCTCAAGTTGCCACTTCTTAAAAATAATATTATTTAAATATTGTTACATGGGAAAGTTATGATTAATACAGTTATTATTTTTATTATTACGTTTATTTAAAAAAAATGGCATCTGCACGATTTACACCGTTAGCATAAAAAAAATTATAGTTCAGAGTCATCAGGACAAATCACTACATAACATATTCATACTATAGGTGTACGTAATATGTCGCTATAACTCATATTTTTCTTTCGTACAAAAAAAATTATTGTAAAAAAAGAGATTAACCAAACAAGTTTGTTTATATTTAAATCCAGATTCAACAAAGGGAGAATTTATTCAAAGAATTTGGGTGTTGTAGCGAAATTATTCTAATTGTTTGCGGCAAAAAGAGGTCGATAACGGTCTGTCTACTCTAAATTGTGGTTTGTGTCCTCTACAATAATATTTCACGTTTAAAAAGTTTTTTAAGTATCTTATTTTAAGCCGCAATTAAGTTCTCTACGTCAAAGGTTATATCATTAAAAAAGGGTTGTATTTTTCTACTTCCATTCAATTTTATTCTAGCTTAAATTTACTAGTATAAAAAATACGTTAAAAACATGAGATATGAAATATTCTAGATTGAATGGTAAGGCTTAAAAATAAAATCTATCATTTATATAGTTTTGTATATAGTACTCATATTTATCTACATATAAAAAGTAGCATAGCAACATTTAGATATATTTCACCTTCAGAGTTAAAAATATTGCAAAGTTAATAAACTGCTTTGAAATAAAGATCTTCCTTCTATTTAAGTTTGTTTAACTTTTCAAACAAAATATCGGCTCTCTCATTAAATAAACAGCTCCGTGGTGGCCCGTCCAAGCTGCCGTGCTTTGTTTTTTTCTGTTCTATTTTCTTTTCAGCCAGCTCTGGAATTAATGTTTGGTCAAAGGAGGTTTTGTTAAAGATTGAGTTACGATATTTTCCTCTTGTTAAAAATGTTTTTACGACAAAGAATTTTGATTTGGAAGTTCTTTAGCAGAATAATTTCTTGTAAAGTCCCTTAGGTAATTAAATAAATGTTCTTTTATTTACGAAGCATATAGGTTGTTTTTAATTTAGACTGCTGTCAAGAATTTTTTTTTATTAATAAACTACAAAGCATATTAAATACACTAGAGTAAAAAGTATAATTGGTGTCGTTTTTTGTTATATTCTTATCTTGTTATTTATAAATCACAAAAGATACATATACCATCGAATGTAAGATATACTAAACAGAGTAATAGTATGGGAACAAACAAAAATGCATTCAAAATGGTTAAAATACAGAGAACAATGTCACTTAAGTTGAAGCTAGCTCGCAATGTATTCTTGACAATAACTCTTTGTACGCAAAAATGTGTCAGTGTGGCCTTCTCATCCCTTAATGAACCTTGTAATCTTTCTGCTGTTCATCCCCAGAATTTTTTACGTTAATATAATGATGTCTTCATTCCTATGAGATGCGAAATATTAATCATGTGAAACAGTGATTATTGGCCGCATATAGGAATGTTGTCAATACGAAATAGACAAGACAAACCAAATATTATATTTTTTTGTATTCAATCAGAAAGTGTTCGTTAACTTCACACAATTTTAGTAAAGATTTAGATGTTTCATTTTCACTTTAAAAACACTATGAACATGAGAGAGTTACTACATACCTTTGCGATATAAAGGTATAGGTTTACCTGTGGGAGAGCCATGCTGAAATATATGCGGACGCACTAAATGGGCTGCTCGTCTGAAATATCACGGGCTCACAGAATATCCAGCATGAAACGGTACTTGTACTGTGTTTCGTATAGTGAGTGAGGATATCAGAGACCTTTAAAAATGTAAAAAGACGGCAACACAACCAATGCGCCGACTGTGGCGCGATTGGTGTGGCGGTATTCTCTTGCCATATAAGAGACACACTTGCTCCGTTGTCCGCTATACTATAAAAACTGTATTCCGCTATGCTGTAAAGCCTATACCTAGATATCGCGTCAAGTAAATATCACCTACTTTCTTTCTTAATATCATTCTCCAAAAAATCGATGTCAATCTCATATTGTCATGATATTTTCGCACATTCCCAAAAGGCAGTAAGTATGTATACATTCATCTACAAAGTAGTCAATGTTTCTCCAAAATCCTGAAACTTCACTAATTGTTTGAGAGTCCATCGAGACTTCGAAGTAATGTGAAAACACATTTATAGCCCAAGAACCTCAATTTTTATGATAGTTATGTTTTTCATTTAACGAAAGCTTTTGGATTTTTAAATTTTTTTTGTAAATTTATTACATGAAAAATATAAAACTTCACAAAGAAACGTACCTATTTTATTAAAATAAATAATATAATAAATATAACTATCATTTACCTTTGCAGTTCATCTTTAAATGACGAGCTGTCGTGGGTTGTCGGGCGAGGAGAATGAATACCATTTTTTTAAGAATAACAATATTCGATTACGCACACAAAATAGCTACGTTATTATAATCAGCTTATTCAATTTCAATAATTAAAGAGAGCCACTTCACCGAGCACATTTTGTGAAGCGCGATGCAAATGGTATATTTTTTTTAATATAGCGGACAACGGAGCAGGTGCGTTTCATAAATGGTAAAACCTTACTGATATTCATGTGGCCTATTCATAATGTTTTATATAGATTTTGTCCTTAGTTAAAAGTTTCAACACGTGTACTAATAATAACATTTTTTAGAATAAAATAAACAATAAAAAAGCCATTATACAAATATATTTCGTTGCCATAGATAGGAAAAAAATTATGCCTAAATTGCGGGATTAATTCAATTGTTTAATTTAAAAATTTAAACATTTTAGCGAGGAATATCAAGAGAGAATTTAGTTAACTTGCTCAGATTCGCTGACAAACACATTAAGTATGAAAGCGCGTTAAGCTTGTAATTTTTCAGCAGCATTACATTTCACAATAAGGCTTACAAATGTTAATAAGACCTGCATTTTCTCCGAAAATGCTCTGACTTTTTATCACTGTGCTACTTAAATATTTCGTGTACGAATTCGCCTTATGTACCTATTGTAAATAAGGTGAGGAAAATTAAATGACTATGTCTTTTAGATATAAAAATATTACTCAAACGACAGACAGTTTTACTTAAACAAACTAAAACAGCTCGTATATGTCTATATTTATTAAGGACTTGTGACTCAAATTTTTTTTTTATTATACAGCGGACAACGGAGCAGGTGGGTCTCCTATATGGTAAGAAAACACCACCGCTCATGGACAACCGCTCTACAATTCACGCATTGGTTGTGCTTCAGTATGGCTCTTCCATGGAATAATTAAATTACTCTGAGCAGTTAATACACTTACTTGGATCACTTGCGTAATCCACGACAAACTACTTTCAAATCGTTGCCATTATTAAGGAAAATAATAAGTACCTACTCCATTTAATATGACATTTAGTAAAATATATATTTAATCTCTAAAAATCGGTCTCTCCCAGATATCCATGTTGTGGTAATGGTAGTGGTAATCACTGGTTTTGTAGGTTTTTTTATAGTATAGCGGACAACGGAGCAGGTGGGTCTCCTATATGGTAAGAGAATACCGCCGCCCATCACCAACCGCGCCACAGTCCGCGCTTTAGTTGTGTTGCCGCCTTTTTACGCTACTCGCTATGTGAAACACAGTACAAGTACCGCTTCACGCTTATTATTCTGTGAGCCCCTAGTATCACTTCAGACGAGCCGCCTCAATTTGTG
>DWCF01002463.1:0-23871 GCA_018230265.1 Delias oraia | reverse complement strand
TGTATGAGAAAGAAATAGAGTTTTATATTTTAATAATTGATAATCAGTGTCCAGTTCAATACTTTGAAATAAACTTACCTACAAACCAATAGTTATTAAATTAAATGACTATTACTCATGAAACCATACAACACAAGAAATTAACCATCACTTGTATATTTTTGTCTTCACTGGTCTTATCCCTTTCAATAACAAACAACAATGGCTATATTGTTCTACTTTCACTTTATATTATAAGAGATCTTACCCTTCAGTTGTCACCGTGTTCACAGACACAGTATCAGGGAACATCATCTTTTTGTCATCTCCAGTCTCTTGATTTTCGGAAGCAAGTGGCAATTCCGTGGAATCATCAGAAAACTGATCAGAAGATTCTGATGATGCAATATTATCTGTTTTCTTACTAACATTGTGTAGGCCTGATAGATCCACTTTTTGATCAAGATTCTCAATTTGATGGGCTTCAGACACCACCAATATAAATAGGGCGCAACTGTAAAACAAAGATAAAACTATCAATCAAATAAAATGTAAATAAAGGACATGCCTTTTATTATATTTTAATACGTCTTACCTAGATAACACGGAAATTGTCAATAACGACGTGTAAATTACACATAGCCCACCCTTCATCGTAAAATAAGTAAAATATTCTCATTCCAGTTCATTTTGTGTAATAATTTAAATCAAACACATAACGCTGTATTTAACATGAAAATCATATTTTGACCAAAACACAATTCACTACACATTAATACCTTTATATCATTATTTTATCAGCTATATAACTTAACATTCACAGTAACTTATTATATATAAAACGGAACCAAATTATAAAAATTATGAAACTGACGAAGTGAATTAAAATCGCGAACCAACATTTTTTTTTATGACATGACAGCTTTAAAACTTTTCCCTTTTTCAAGTTAATTTCATAGTTCATCCTTGTTATCTATCTAGTGATTGGACTTTAAGAATACATTTTTAAGGATTGTTGATATATCGACCAATAATATTCAAACATTTAGTGTACAATGACATTCTGATTGGATCATTTTATTCGGTCCGTTCCGTTTCAAGTTTATAACAAATATATTCTATTGTATTGCATATCAAATCCAGCAGCTGTGGTATTCATACATTGATAAAATATACTTTATATAGAATATAGTGACAATAATTACCCTAAATATTTAATTTAATACAATAGGGGAGGTATTTCAAGTAAATAATTTAACAATCATGAATTTATAAATTACTACATAAAAAGAGCTTACTCATTAATTTACTAGTTTCTTATTTTACTAAGAAGCTGGTCCATGTAAATGCAAATAATAATTCATCGTATATTTTTTATGTCATAGAATAATAAATATATATAAATATTAGTTATAGTTAAAGTACGTAAACAATTTATAATCATGTGTTAAATGATGGTAAAAAGCGTTAAGATATTGTAATACATAAATGGGAAATCGTGACTGCCATAGATTATATTAATATATGTTAACTACATGATTATTTAATCTATCACTACTAACTGCTATTGGTACACAAAATACCTTGTTATTAGTCTGTAGAATCATCAACCAACGTCTTACCGGCTAATAGCTGCCAACTGCCAAGTGACACCATCCTATTTACAAGATCAAAATACAGTTTCGGTAGTTTGAATTTTTATTACAATGGAATCTTTGTTTGCATTGCCGTTTACTGTACTTGAAATTCCTAATATTAAGATTAAAAAACCATCATGGCTTCAAGCCCCATCTGCTATGACAACATTTTCGTTAGTTCTTCTCTCATATTTTCTGGTTACAGGAGGTTAGTTAGAGATAGCATTCTTATTGGACAATTTATGTTTGGTTAAATTCTTATTATTACGTTGTGTTACAGGAATAATATACGATGTGATTGTGGAACCGCCCAGTGTCGGTTCGACGACAGATGAACACGGACACAGTCGCCCCGTTGCTTTTATGCCGAATCGAGTTAATGGGCAATACATTATGGAAGGCTTAGCCTCGAGTTTCCTTTTTTCTCTTGGTGGACTCGGTTTTATTATTCTAGATCGTACTCACAATCCTACAACACCTAAATTAAATAGGATTTTGCTTATTTCTGTGGCTTTCCTTTGTATTTTAATTTCATTCTTTACAACATGGATCTTCATGAGGATGAAACTACCAGGATATTTACAGAATTAATTTATAAAATAATTTAAGTAAAAATCAAGTGTATCAATTTTTATTTTAATAAATTTTTCATACAGATAATCAATTTTTTAATAAATTAAACAAATAACATAATATTAGATCTTAATGGTACGAGTAAATTATTATAGTAGTAGATATCTAATGATCTTGAGGATAAAAGTATATAATAGGAAGACTAAAATGACTAAGATATCTTAATATAAATTATGAGATTGGTTTATTTGAGTAATATAATGAGATAACTTTAACTACAGCCGAATCCGGAATGAACTGAAAGATAAAAATATTATATTACATATAACTACTTAATAAACAAGTTCTTTAAAATCTTAATACATATTAGAATTACCAAATTTTAAATTAGTATTAAATCATTGTCCATTAACTCCGAAAATTATGTAGGATATTTTACCAATAGTACCCCAAAGCTTTCAACAATTGAAAGCAATTAAAATTGTAGCTCTTCCTATGGAGTTAAGTTTAATTTACTTAGATCAGTAATAAACATGGCAATAAAACAATTATAATGTAAGCTGTAAGTAATTGATAACTTTTTAAACAATATATTTAAATATTTTATAATATATACATACAAAAGTTTGTTAATTTTTTCATACTGTTTAGAAAATTTAGTATTTTCTCTTTATAAATGTGAGATATCCAAACAAGAAAGACTGATTATTTTATTTGAATATAAAATTAATTTAGAACAGAATCAGTTGATACTTACTGAGAGAAATCAGAACTTTTATCAATTATATGTTCAAATTCAGCAAATGATAATGCTCCATCATCATCTAAATCAGCTTCATGTAGTACATTCTGAATCAGTCCCTGTATTTCTGATTCACTTAACTTAAGCTCTGGTCCACAAAGACGTTCTACAACTTCTCTAAGATCTGACACACCAATCATGTCATCTCCATCAAAATCTAAAAAAAATCATCAGTAATAATTATAATGTAATGCTCAATAAAGATAAATACTTTTCATAAAATAATATATATACCAAAAATTCTAAATGCATGTTCTGCTTTGACAGACTTTGGTGCATTTCGACTGAAGACAGACATCATATCTAGAAAATCTTCAAAATTACAGTCTCCATCATTGCTAGAACTGAAAACTTTACAAATTCTATCTCTAAATGGATTAACTCTTAGCTCTGGATACTGTAGAATCTTGGTCATTGGAAGCTTAGCATTTTTGTTGTGGCCAACCTTTTCTGGTGCTAATTCTTTGAATTTTTGATGTGCACTACAAGAAAAGAGCATCCATATATCAAAACTTTTTATCATAATTTATTTAATTATAATAAAAAGATTGTTATACTTACTACAAAACCTCTGATTTTGTGAAATAAGTTAGATCCTGGAAATAAAAAAGTTATCATTCTATTAATTAATATTATCAAAGTTTTCACTGTTTGTATGTGTGGCACTAACTTGACAGCCTTTATTAAAACTTAAATAAATAAAATATACAAGGCATTGTTTATTTTCGACCAAATGGAGAAACTACAAAGAAATTTTATTTAAATAGTTTCGAAACCTCATAATCTTGAAGTTCTTCTTCAGTGAACTGACTTCTTCCTTGTCCCATAACTGTAACTAGAGTTTTATTTCGTTAATGTTTGTCCAAGATGGTGTTAACATTAAACACTATTTAATCAAAATGTAAATAAACAATATGAAATTGTGAACAGGCAGGCTTTTTTAATTTTTTCTAATGGCAATCAATGATCACAGAAAAAATTGATAGTCACAGATATACGCATTCTAAGAGACTATAGATATTTTAGACAATTACAGAACGATATTCATAGACAATTATACACTGACTTATAATTTTCTCTGACTAAAGGTAAAGTTATCACAATATCCGGTTCATTCGTTGAGTTGCTTATATTACAATGACATCTAATACTTAATTAACATATTTTTAAACAATCTAAAAACTTGAAAAAAGATTATCAATTCGAAGTTGAAATTATTATAAACAAGACAAGAATTGAGTCAATATACAAAAAGCAGCAACTTTTTATTTATAGTAGGCTCATTTTTTGTGTTTATTTTCGAACTCCATGAAAAAAATACTTAAGTATTTCTGGCGAACTATTTTTAATTTTAAATTTAATTTTAATATTAATATATCATAATAATACAATATCACATATGCGTTAAACGTTGATGATACTTTGTTTAAATATAGAGCCTCTCGTGTAAGGGCCATTAGGCATTAATTCACAGAGGGATGCGTATTTATTAATACAAGGCGTTGTGCGCCAAGTGTGTTGCTTTGTTAGCAGGACGCAGTTATGATTATAATTTTTCCTTGGATGATTCGGCGCCCAGGCTCGATAGACGGTGCAATCAATAACGTTACCTAAAAACAAAAACTTATACAATTTACAAAACAACCAACAATCAAAACTTCGCCATAAATTTACTATGTTTTTTGGAACGTAGATATTAAGATTACAATGTAACAAAGACTCAAATTTTTACCGTCCGTCCCTATAAATTTTGTTCCATTTTTCTTTCTTAGCCCAATAAATGCAGAAGTTACTCCAGCTCCAGTAAGAAGCTGTGCAAGTGAATCAGTTTTTTGTTCACTGTTCACATTGGCTAATATACTGCTTACATCCCGGCAGTCAATTTCTGCGTTGGTATAGTTACGTTTTTGGGTAAAAAGGTAGAACATGCCAATCCCAGGTACGCAAGTAGCATTAATGTTAGCTAAAATATTTTTTTCAATTATTAAAAAAGAGTAAGTTACAAATGTTTCAATATTTCAATACATACTTAATATCTAAAAGAAATATGAAAAAAAAATCTTTACCAAATGGTCAACATGAAAAACTTACGCATGGGCTTCGCAAAAATGCTATAATAATCATATCTAGTATCGTTACATAACGATAATCCACCATCT
This sequence comes from Delias oraia, assembly GCA_018230265.1. Taxonomy (NCBI): domain Eukaryota; kingdom Metazoa; phylum Arthropoda; class Insecta; order Lepidoptera; family Pieridae; genus Delias; species Delias oraia. The sequence continues at coordinate 18,721 of DWCF01002463.1, read as the reverse complement.
ACCTCAGCACATTTTAACGCTTCACAAGGATACTCCGTCTCTGATCCATTCCAATTTGGGCTAAAGTTTAACGCCAATGCGTTTTTTTCGACGCCAAGTGTTTTACACTTGGTGAGAGAGAGAAATTTGGCTCTAGCAACAATACCGAGCGTGGAACGTCGGCATGACTCGATCAAATGATATTTTGGGACTCTAAATGAAGTTGTGCATCTGTTTTGTGCATCACCACCACTTACGATATACACGAAAAATATTAAAGTTAGCATTTGGAAGTCTTTTTAAAATTTTCACTTAAAATTTTCCATTTTACTACCTTCTTTTTTGGAAAATCACTAGATTAATGATGTTAATGTAAATTCCTTTAAAAAATATAGTCTAATTTAGAAATGAAACTTAAATATTTATGTTATAATATAGGTTTCTGCTCATAAAATGCTATGAGACAGCCACTAAAAGAGATCTCTGCTATTTATATCAGAGTTGAATTATGTTCAGTAAACAGTGTCTATATCGGAAATGTCCATCAACTATGACATTATAATAGCAGTAATTTGATTTCTCATTTTACTTTCAATCATGCTTTCAATAGACCACCTAGGATAGGGAAAGTTGACTGCAATAGTATTTAGATAGAGTTCGTAAATTCACAATGAGCGACTGTTAGAGAGCTACGAAGTAAATAAGCATCTGTCCTTGATAATAGCTGCTCCATTACAAGTAAGATTATTTATTACATAGTCAATTTTTTTTACATTCATAAAAAAGAGTGTCGTTTCATATATGTAACGTACGTAACGTGACGTACGTATGCAACGTGCAGTTATACTAACTAGTCTGGTTTATACTAATGAATAAATATTAAAAAGTAAAGCATCGAAAAAGGTTAAATCAAAAAAATAAAAACGACATTCAATTATGTCATAAATCTAAACCTACCGATTTAATAATAATTGTCAAATGTTTGGAAATGCATATTTATATTATCGAAAATAATTTATAGTGGAAAGGAAATAAATTTAACAAAATGGGCTGTTTCTTTTCTAGGCGAATGACAGAGGTTAGTGTACACTTCATACATTATTAAAATATATAACTAGTTAGTATAACGAAACAAACAACAAAAATAAATAATTTTAAGGTATAAGAATAATATAATATCATGCATTCATAAGTAACATTTACGAAAGCGTTATATTATCGTTCTTCGTATCTACTTAGGAAGACCAGGTCTACGACATGTCCCCAATTAGGCACTTGCCAGTCATATTTGTGAACGGTGTTCCTGGTGCTGGGAATCAGACGGTTGCTGAAACCATGGCTAGTATCACAGGATACATGGCGATACGACCAGGAGAACTGATCAGGGAAGAAGCTGTAAAAGATACACCGAGAGGGCGAATGATTTCTGATAAGTTACATGCTCAAGAAGATATTCCTGAGGTAAGTAACATATTACAATGGCTTCGAATCCAGAGAAAAAGTTTCCAATAAAATGACACAGAATAGTAGCCGATCGACAAAAGGCTAGCGGATACGTAGTTCATCGTCATCATCATCATCAGCCTATTAAAGTCCACAGCTGGACATAGGCATCCCGCAAAGAGTAAATATATATATCCATGTCCACTTATTGATCTTGTGCGATCTGGATCCAGCAATTTCCCGCGATCCTATTAAGGGTGACGGGATTTATAAATTAATGAAAATATGAATAAAAATAGTATTAGTAGTAATTGTGTTGATTCGTCTATCTATATTCAAAAATAAATTGCAATTTTTTAATCTCTTCAACTATGCTAGATTTTGAGAAGTTGAATATTACAAAAAATATATATTTTTCGAGTTTTAACAAACATCCAAAAATAGTAAGCATATTGATCGTCGTACAATCGTTTTTACAGCAACTAACAGTGGATCTAATAAAAGAAATGATGTTGTTGAACCAAGATGCGAAAGGCTTTATATTGGTTGGGTTCCCGAAAAATCCTCGGATGTCGACTATTTTTAACAGACAGGTCAAGTGGCCCGAGAAAGTCGTAGCTTTGGAGATTGAGAATGAGGCAAGCATAACACAATATCTACATGTTTTACCACATCTAAGCAGTTGTTTTCATTTTAATTTGAAAACGTAATTGCTAAATTTTAATTTCGACTGGGCAAAAATTAAACAATATTTAAACGTAATTTATGAGAATGAAATTGTTTGTCTTTATTAAGGAATTATGTTTTAAATATTATAATACAAGAGGGTAAGAACTCTTAAGAAATCTTAACCTCTTAAGAATTGTAACAATACTTCTAATTTTACCTTAGACTAATGCTAGACTCCTTCAGGCATATATTTTGTTGAGCTTTTCAGATTTTATATCCTTTTTCAATTAACCTGTATATATAATGAAGTTTTTTGTAAAGTTTGGTGAATATTCGTAGGTGGCAGCAGCAAGACTACAAAGCAAGCTTTCTGAATTAGGTCGGCCAGAGTCTGAAATAAACGCGGCGAGGCAAATTGTGAAGCAAGCCGCGCATAAAGTAAAGAATGTTCACAAAAGATTTGCAGGACATATTGTAACGGTAATATAATTCCATTAATAATTTAATATGGTTATAATAATAATAATATATATAATAATAATAAAATAAATATAGCTTTAGTATATAGAGATAAACAAATTATTTAAATAAAAATCAGTTAATTTCTCGATGCTATGTAAAGCTATGTACCTCCTAGCTCCTTTTTTGATTTTTAAATAAAATACCAAAACGATAATTAAATCTACTAATTATATAACTCAGAAATATTTTATTGAATACATAATTGTTAAAATTAAACTCAACAGCTGGACAGCAGCGGTAATCCAAAGGCTCTGGCCAATACGTTGAAAGAAATCCTCTCAGATACAATAGAGAAAGGTCAGAAAACTCAGGCACCAGTCACAGCATCCGCTCCTGCTATGATGTTCAGCCCCGATTTGGATACTGAAGTTGAAATCACCACGTGATTTTATAGATGTATTATTTAATATATGTTTTATTATTGCAATTTATTACAATTGATATAAATTTATTCAATTAAACGTTTCATAATTCGTTTTTTTGAAAATTTTTATTTCATTCTAAAACATTGTAAGAACGTCTTGATTAAAAATGTAAATACCACTAAAAATCTGTTGAAATAGTCGTTATTTTTACATAAATACGCTTAGATACAATATATATTCTTGTGCTTTTCACGAAGAGTTTTATTGCATTTGAAAAATGAAAGAATGTATAATGTGTGTGGACGAGATATTTTACATAAATGCTACAGATTATATCGAATAGATTTCGATGTTGGATTATACTTTATCTAGAACTTATGGTTCGACCTCCTTGCTTTTAAGAAACATAAAAATACTGGCCATTACAATTTTTTTCAAATTTTAAATCAAATCAACAAAAGTTTTCGCTTGCTTGTCATTTGTCGAAAAAAGCATCAATTTTTAAAACAAAAATCAGTTCACGAAAAGTCCTCAGGCATCTACGATCTGCAGCGATTATAATTTATAATAAAATTAGACAAAAAACAGCCACGCTGCGTAAATCAGTGATCAACGTTATGAAAATTAAATTACGTAAGTGTACTAAAGTTTTGACACTAGACTTTTATTAATGACAAAAACTAGAATGACTGCAACTTCGCTGACAATATTTTACCCGCTCTTTAGCTAGACATTCATCAGACATTTTCATCTTTACTTCAAATAGGTCAAAACTGCTACTTACATAAACGACTACGAAACTAACTGCGAGGACTTACCATATTTTAAAACTAAATACAATATGTCTGCTGTAATAAAATATTACTCATGTCGCCATTTTTATTCAAACGAAGTAACAGATTAAATAAGTGAAGAATTTTCAAATTAGAGTATTTAAAAATAGGTACAACAATTACACAATTTTAAAATTATTACTTATTCATTTCTATTGCAGCACGGGACCGATTTCCGTCAACGTCATCAAATGAAGAACTTGACTCAAGTAATGATTGGGGAGAGGTTCGGCCAATGCCGATGATACCTCGCCTGCCTCCGCCACCTCATCCACCGCAGGGGATCGTCGTGGGGGCAGTGAGAAAGAGGAGAGGCAACCTTCCGAAGAATTCCGTTCGTATCTTGAAGCGGTGGTTATACGAACACCGCTATAATGCGTATCCAAGTGATACTGAAAAGCTGGCGTTGAGTCAAGAGGCTAACTTGACAGTGTTGCAGGTGAATACATCTTACTATCCTCTTTAGAAAGACTTCAGAGTGGCCATTTACTAAGTTTCGAATATTTTTTTCTTTGATACTTTCATTTACTTTTTACTTGTGACGGAATATGAATATGTTTCACTTAAATAAAACATATTGCACCAGGTGTGCAACTGGTTCATCAACGCCCGTCGGCGGATTCTCCCTGAAATGATAAGACGTGAGGGCCACGACCCGTTACATTACACGATATCAAGAAGAGGTCGTAAACAGCTCCATACTGTGGGACCTATAGTGGGTCCGATGGGGCCAATGGTAGGATATCCCTCTACTTCAGGAATGGGAATCACACATGGTAATATTATGGTGCCGTGGAATGGTGTAGAAGTTCAAGTAAGATATATTTAGTTCTTTTAATTTTTTTCTGAACTGCCTTGTACCTAGTATTTTTAAGACACTTGACCGGTTTTGTATTTTATCGTACGACCAGATAAACTTTAAAATTATATGGCCAAACATAAGTATTTTAAAAGTATAACTTAAAACATGTTAGGAAACATATCAAAGCTTTGTTTGATAACTGTGACACAAGACTGCCATCAACATTAGTGAAACGTGCCCTTTAACAATAATACAAAACTGAACAGAATATCGTGGATTCAAGCCATGCTCACGACTACGGAGATGGTCTTTTGGTATACCGAGATGAACCAGAGCTAGGAGATGGTGAAGAGGGCTATTCCAGTACTATTAGCGAGGAAGAGGTGAAATACGACCCTTCTGTGTGGCAGAGTGTCATTCGGTACGGCCCCGAAGATAGAGACTTGCAGGTTGAAAAGTGAGACATTTTGATTTTTATGATTTTGATGACAACATTTCAGGTTCCTTATAGCAGTAGCCGACTATTGTCCATCGCTGCTCCGTTGCGTCCCCAACTTTTACACGCTATATTGCTTTAGATCGAATTAAAATATTAAGCCTCATAGCTTTGCATTTCTATTAGCAGGAACCCAGCAGTAGTAGCAGTAACAACAGAAGATGTACCAGAGCTGAGTGAGAGTACAGTGTGGACTCAGCTCACTCCAATACAACCTCGCCGACAGGTGAGCCCTCCACCGCCACCCGTTGCCGTGGAACTGGAAGTCGCAACCACCGACATGTGGTGTCACACCTAGGAGTACTATTTGTGACTAAATGTGGATTTAAGAGACAGCTAATCAGGCAGGACAGGCACTTCTATTTCGAAGTCATTTAATACAAATAGTCATTTGAATCGAAATATGCTGTACATTTTTCTATATTATTACTGGTGTGTCAATCATTTAACTTTAAAAATATTGATTTGTTAAGTGTTACAAATTATGTGCAGGCGACGTCGGTGTTAAAACTAAGTTAAATTTCATATCTGACATTGTACAGATAAAAGTATACGAGTAGTTTAAATGTTTTGGTTCAGTCGAGAAAGTTTGATTTGATTTGATTTAATAAACGATTTTATTAAGATAATCTTGTTTACGTTTTAACGCCGGCATCACCTGACAAAGGTTTCTTAATTTAAATGGAAACCTTTTCTCAGGTGGTGCCTTGGGCGAACGAAGATTTTAAATGCTTATACCTACTTATGGAGACTGCTGTCACTGTGCGTCAACGAGAGATTGAACAAGAAAAAATGATCATTTCTTCATTCGCGAATTAGCCGGTTAAAGCTTTTTCAAATCTACGCATCCTTTATACTGCTTTAGCGTCATTGAATTTTTATTAGAAACATTAAGTATTTTGCACTAAAAAAAGCTATAAGAGACTATACATGTAGCATATTAAGAAAAACTGATAAGATATTGTAAGATACCTATAGGTTGTCTAAAATAAGAAAATGTTTGTTTTTTAATTGTAAGTGAAAATAGTTAATAGAAGAAGGAGGACATTCAATAGTTATTTTCAAAACAATCATAAAGCCATTAACAATATTTTTTAGACATTCGAACATTTTCATACTATATCACCCGTGGGAGAGCATATGCTGACGCACTAATTGGGCCGGCTTGTCTGAAGTGATACCATGGGCTCAGAGAATACTCAGCGTGGACTGGTACTTGTACTGTGTTTCGCAGAGTGAGTAAGGACATCGGAGGCCCTTAAAATTACTGCTTTTGCGGCGTAAAAACTGCCGGCAACCTAACCAATGCGCGGACTGTAGCGCGGTTGATCATGGGCAGCGGTGTTCTCTTACCTTATAAGAGACTCACTTGCTCCGTTGTACGCTATAGAAAAAATCTGTTCTATACGAAGATAGATCCGGTTATTAAAAATAATTGACTGGATTTGTCTGTCGATTAAATGTAGATGAACTTTATAAGCAGGCATACGTAATAATATTATTTAATATTATATTTAGAAAGCATGTATTCCTATTAAATTAAGAATAAAATCTATAGATTGACAGAACCTCAGATGCCACAAATAATTTTACACAAGATAACAATAAAATATAATTTATTAAAGGCCGTAACTTTTAATTAAACGTTTTAAGCATAGTAAGTGTAGTATTTAGGATCCAACAAGTGGATCCAGAATTTGTTGAACCTGGTTGAAAATGGAGTCCACAGTGTCCTCGGCATTTATCTGCAAAAGGATTTTATTATAATCAATTAGTAATTAGAAAAGAAAAATTGTCTGAGAAGAGCGTTTTTTATTTTAAACTCTAAGCTTTAGAGCAGTAATTACTAAAGTGGTTCAGGTGGACCCCAAGGGTGTATGGGAGAACGGAAGGCTAGATAAGGGTTTATGTTGGGTGTAACAAGAAATGGTCTGCAATTGTAACCGGGGGTGCATGAAAATTAATTTGCTTTCGACAGTGAAGAACTAAAATGTTAGCTTGACGTATCCTATCATCAAATAATGATCTCTATCGGGGAATCAATTCTAACCTTTTTTTCGAAATGTTAATTTGTCATTGAAATTCTAATCTTCAAAATCTAATTTTCAGTTTTTTAAATGTATCATGAAACAAGAGTTTGGAAGCCATTGGCTTAGAATATAGAATAGAAAATAGCCTATCTACATAGATGGTATTTATATAGTTACGTTAGTTTCCTAAAAAAGTCTCTTTGCTCCTTATAAATAATTTTTACATTAACATCTTACCCTCTTTATCTTATCAGGATATTGAGAAAGAACTAAGTCATTGTTTTCGAGGAAGGTCTTTAGTCGTAGCTTAATGGTGTCTTCGTTATCATCAGCACGACCGGAACTAGCTGCGCGTCCGAGTAACCGCTTCGTCAGCGTGTCTGTTGAAGCTTCGAAGTAGATTATGACCTGATATAGGAATAAATTATTTACTTTTTTGATTGTTATTTAAGAGGTTTTCCACTCGAAATTTAAAAATGTATGTAACCACACATGACGCCTTTTGTACACAGCCAAAGTTAGTTTATATTATTTGACATACTACTGAAACTATGAATTTGAGTATCAATTATATATATAAGCATATAAGCAATCGCAATAATGTTTGATATAGGAATTGGCTACCTCTCATTGCGTAGAAAAGTAAAGATTAGTTGCAATAGGAAAATCAGCTTTGAATTACAGTTAGTGATTGCGGAATGTAAATAAATAGATCAAAAAAGAGTTGTAGGTAAAAGTTACATAAAATAACTTACAGTAACAGGTGCAATAGCCTTTTCAAAGGCGATGCCCTGTGACTTCTCCCGCGGGTAACCGTCAACTAGGAATCCCTTTGCTTCTTCAGCTCGGGCGATTATGGCTTCCTTTAGCAGATCCAACACAAGGTCGTTTGGAACCAATTCACCTGCAAAACATATCTTCTATATAAAAAACGTGTATTGAAACTTAGAAAGACAGTAAAATCTACTTAATGTTGTCGTGTTTAGAAATACTAACAACTTTGATATACGAAGTACGTCTCTCGAAGATATCAAATTTGTTAACTCAATTTCATTTCAAGTCTGGAATGGTCACTATCCAAATAATAATACCTACCACTATTTATTTATTACTTGTATGTAAATCAATACGTGCTTACATTAAAAGGACCAGAAAAGCAATGAGGTAAGAGAAACTGATTACCTCGTTCCATAATAGCGGTTAAGCACTTGGCTCTGTCTGAGCCGGACTTAACTTCTGCTCTCAGGAGGTCCCCGGTAGAAAGATGAGTGAAACCATACTTAGCAATTATTTTATCGCACTGCGTACCCTTACCCGATCCAGGGCCACCTAGAATCCAAATAATAGGTTTCTTGCTGGTGTCGATTGGTGCCTGTAGAATTAAGTTTAAATTTTATTATTTTACCACATGTGCGTGTTTGATCCAAATTGATGGCGCGATTAGGAACTAAATGTTGCCATTCGATTGCACAAGGGCGCTGAATAGTAAAATTTCATATATTCTAACCTTTTTAGAGCGCTAAAGAGAGGATTTCGTCACAAGTTAATGAATTCAGTTTAAAATATCAGAAGTATAGTTTGCTAATTACAAATAATTATAATAATAAATAATATTAAAATATAAATAATTATAATAATAAATATAATTATCTAATTCTTATAGCTTACATGATATACCATTTATGGAAGACTTAAGGGGTTTTTATTATATGTAAGTTTTAGGGTAAAAAGTATTTTTATAATATACGATATATGTGTATATTTGTAGCACTAACCCTTTGAAAAGCTTTGCATTTGGGTGACTTACACTGTAGTGGGCAAGCCGGTAGTTTATCGATTTTTGGTTGGTTGCATGGAAAACATTTTTCATCCATGCTTAATTTTTTTCAATAACAAAAAAATATAGAAATATTAAATAGCCATTTTGACAACAATTAATCACATTTTTCTCTATACAGATGTCATTATTTTTAATTGTCTTTGGTTGCACAGAATTTAAATAAATCATCATGCAGAATTATATAGATATATAAATTATATATTATTTGTGAAAACAAAAAACAAGATTATAAATAATATAGAAATATAACTTAATACGGTAAATTTATTATAAAGACAAAGCTGAAACGAAAAAATTCTTATAACCTTCGATACTAACAATAAGGCCAGTGCTATTTTAGTTTCGGTAGTGGCCGCCATGCTGTTTAAATGATTGTCTAATAATATAATTCTTTAAAGTTTTCTTTAGTTTTCACGGCTTTGAAATTACGACAGGCATAGCAAATTTTGTAAAATAAGTGTTTTCTAAAAATTTTCATACATTATCATTTCATGAATTCATTGTCTATTTTTAACTAAATTTTTGTACTCTATTATATATAAAAGTTAAGTTAACGCAAGTCAAATAATCATAATTAGTATATTAGAAAATTAAAATAATAGTGATTGTTAATAAATTTGTATGAAATTATATTTCGTAGAGGATTAGCTACGCCGTAGACTACACGGAGCTAATTATACCTCTAAATATTTTTACTCAAGCTTAAAGTCATGAAAAAGCTTAAAATATAAAAGAATAGACATTTATGTTTGAAGTAATGATTATAGAACGGATTTCGGAGATGCGTAGCCCATTCATTAGAAAAAAACTACAAAATAGTTAATATGTATGCGTATGTGTAAATGCATGTGAGTAAATATAGTTAAATTCTTTGAAACATTATACAAATTCATTTCAAGTACCTGAGATAACGATCTCCAGTCTGCACAATTCAGTTTAAGACACGTTGTAACAACAAATAAAACAAAATAAAGAAGTCTGCTGTTAATACTTTCGTCTTTAAGAGAGTTTCTCATTTAACCACAAAGTGAAGGTCGTGATGAGAATTTTTGGCGCGAAAAAGCTTGGCGTATGTATTTGTTTCAGAGCTTCGTTTTTCTATTTCGGGAATATAAATTTATAACGAATATTTACAATATAAGTGAGAGTATTAAGTATTAATTTTATTTAACCTAACATATGAAATTTAAATATATATTGTAAGATTTAAACAAATTATTATTTTATTATATTTTTATCAGATTTCATTGCATAAACATCTGTTAAAATTCCGTCCGGATCACAAACATTTTGTAAACTCACGCGTATTTTGATCATAATATCTATTTTGATGTTACATATCTGAAATAACGTTCACAATATCTTAAACTATATGTTAAGCTGCCAATTGGCTCTGCCAATGATCAACGAACGATCTTTATACCCGAAGGAGTAATACTGGATTATTTTACAAAACTTCTATTCACACAAATCAACGAATTGTACGTCATGCGAGCTTTTTAGTAAACCGATAGAGATATTTTCAAGCAGAATGAATTTATTTCCTTGTGCTATTTCTTTTATCAACATCTATTTTTCTTAATTACCTTTTATATCTAAATTATCTGTTTACATGAAATGAATATAAATTTGATAGCTGGTATTGCAATTTGATTAACTAGAATGCATATTATCCTTTATACATATTACATAAATAATTATTATATTTAATAAGAATATCATAAGATCAAATATATAAAACATTGATAACAATTGATAATAATTAATTTCAACTTAACTTCAAAAAAGTAGAAAAGTATTTCTTTTGAGAATTAAATTTGCTCTAGGTTGATTGATAAAAAAGTATGAAATACCTGCTTTCTAAAATATTTAGCCTAAGAAGTTATATTATGAAACATACATTAGAGATATGATATCAACTGCCAAGAGATTCGTACAAAATATAATTACAGATACGCCTACAATAAAATAGTTAGCAAATACTGTATTGTAGTTTTTGTAGCGGGAATAAAATCATAATAAAGCTTAATTTTAATATATAGTGTAATTCTTTTTACAGTAAACATTTTTAAATGACCTGTTAATATTTGTATGAAAATAATATCAAAATAATCATTTCATATTTCTAATAGGTTAATTTAACGTTACAAATATTTAAACTATTAATTTATAACAACAAAGATAATTCCTAGTTTTTTTTCTAATTTTTAATTATTCTTCAATACTATATTCAAAGAAAAAATCATATAAAACACACATTCATTCATTTGTAATGATTCCTGTGTTGTTAATGTAAGTATCGATTCATTTCATACGTAAAGAAATGTATAATTAGAAAGAAAGGAATTTTTAATTCAGAAAATATACTTCTCTACTAACGTATCTGTGACGTAATGTTATCTAAAATTTATTTCGTTACAAGATATTTATGCTTAGTTTTATTAATTTATTATTAAACATTTTAATATATAAAAATAAGAAAGGAATATTGTAATTAACTTACCATTTTATTGAAATATCACGCTTGTGCTAGACACACCACACCCGAACTTCCCAAGCTCGGCGGGACAACTGCAGATAATCAGACGGTCAAGGTCATGAAAACTGTGCCAAGCAGGGCGACCCTTTGCGCGGGAAAATTTCAGTCAGATTGACTGTTAACTGTAAGTTAACTGTAATCTATGGTAATAATATGAGAATAAGTATTTTTTTCTATATGTTAAGGTCTTTATAATATAATAGTATGTTTGTTTTACAACCCCCATATCGATTTTATTATAAATTTTTAGTTCTTACCTTATAAATGTATCCCGTTAAAAAATCACTATATGAAACTGCAGCATTACCTGATTCATATTATGTATATCGGTTAGAACCATGAAGGTCGTAGATAAGATTGAAAAAATACAACGTCATTGGATTTATTGTTTGACAATTATACCTATCAGGTAAATACTTAATCAAAAACGAAATATTATTTACAAAAAACAATTATTGTAAGAAGTTATTAGTCATTCAGAAAGTTGTCTGCTCAAACCTCGAATAAGAATTCTTTATATAAATAGTTTATAAAGAATATTTATTCATAAATTTATCATTTAAGTGTTGAAATTTAAATACAAAAAAATATGCAAATGTTTTGATTATATTTTAGAGTTTTTTTATGGTATAGCGGAGCAGGTTGGTCTTCTATTGAATAAGAGAACACAGCCGCCCATGGGCAACCGCGGCACAGACTACGCATTGGTTATTGGTTTTGGTTGGCTATTTGAAATGTATTTTTCTTTAACTCGTAATGTAAAATAATATTATAATTGTTTTCTAAAACTTAAAAGGGTATAGTAGTAAAACTCATTTGATTATAAAATTGTGCTTATTAATTGTTTGTATACAAATAATTCTACGAATTAAGGTACAATGTGTATTCTTACTTGACTACTTAAATTTCTATAACATTTACATTTACTGTTAAATATATTCGTCTTTCATAGAAAATACTTTCATAGAAAAACTTGCGATCTTTTATCAAAACAAAATTCAAATTATTTTTGAATAAACATAGTTCTTTTTTCATTTTTACAAGACGATATTGATAAAAATGTAATTAATTTAATTTTCAGATGTGCAAGGGACTCGGATTATTTCATGATTACTTTAAATGGTTAACTATATATAATATAACTTATTAAAAAGTGCAAAAATTACCTATAAAAATTGTGTTTTATTCTATTCTAACTTTAACTTGGCCCCTGTGATGCTACTTTGTTATGATACTTTTGTAGTAAAATATTTAATTACTATTCGACCTTACGTCGAGTTAAAACATAGTTTAGATATCTAAACCATAGACAATAAAAAATCATTCATCTTTACTAAAAAAACATTTAAAAAAATTTCTTAATTTATTTGAATATTGAATAAATATAACCAGAAAATTAATAATATATTTCTTATACCTAAATATAAACAATGATTGCCTTATGCTCTTAGCTACACGATGTGTCTTTTAATAAAAACAGTAATATTTTAATATTTGTTAAATAAAATCGTCGATTGATCTCTGCCTCAAAATGGTATTCGGTGACATGAATATGTTGAATATTTTTCGAATCACGGCCCATAAGTGTGGTGAAATTTTATTTTAAATGACAGTTGTACACATAACTAGGGTGATCATTGGTCCATACTTTCTAAGTTATAAACTTTAAACCTAAATAATTAGATTTATTACATACATTTTAATTCTAGCTCACGTACACTAAAGCCAGTGAGACCTGTTTGACACATTTTGACACAAGCCAATATAAGTGCTGTCAAAGACAGTTACATTGTCGATTCTTTCGATAGATATTGACTCAAATTTGCTTTAATTTAATTGACGTTTTAAAGAAAATACTACAGAAATAATAAAATTGTAGTGTTTGCTTAAAATATCGTAATAAAATGTTTTTTTTACAATAAGTATGTCTATTTTTCTGCCACGTTTATTTTTTGTTTAGTAAATATGAGAATATATGAAGAAACTGACTTTTTAGAAATACAAATCATTTTTTTTAAATATATTACTAACATATTCAACAAAATAAACGACAATTTTATGAGTTCTATCTGAACATAAAATACAAAATAAAAATAATCTATCTTTTTATATGTGAGTATTAACAATAATATTCCCCGTACTTTGCTCGTACAATCGTCTGACATCGTCCTGTGTCATTTGTGATACAGTTGGAATACGTGACGTATTATTTATCATTGGTTTCACCTGAAAGATGTCCAGAAACAATAATTATTTTTTTATTACCACTTTATTATATACCAGTGGACCCCGGTATACAATCTAGCGGGTCGAATTATGATCTTTCCTTCACTGCTGTGTTTTTGTTGATTGTAGCGTGATGAAAAGTATACTATAACCTACCCAGGAGTATAAAAATTAATTGCACCAAGTGTGGCTAAAATCCGTCGAGTAGTTTTTTCTTCTATAACGAATATACATACAATCACACAACAATGATTTCTGATAGCATTTCACTAACCACCCCCTGATTTTGGAAATATATTTCATGTACAGAACTGACCTCTACAGATTTATTATAAGTATAGATTTACGTCATATAATGAAATATTACGAAATTTCTATAATAAGGAGTTACTACGTAGAGACATTGATCTACAAACTCTAGTATCTTATACAAATAAAACTATTGTAATCTAAGTATAAGTAAAATAAATGATTACCTTATTATACGGCATTCCGCCGAATCCATTGCCAACGTTTCCATTCGCCATCCCGTTGTTGGTGCCATTGGGTAAGCCATTAGCGAGCCCGGTGCCCATACGAGATATGGCGTGAGTGAATTGAGCCATTGTGTCTGTAATACAGTCATAACCTGATAAAGCGACTGAAGGAACCGTATATTTACTAACGTTATATCCGATACCAACTAGAAGTAGTGGTGCAGTAGTTATATTAGTTGTGTAGTTATATTATCATAGACATCTATCTAGTATAGGTTACGTATGTGAACTTGTTGACAAATGATATATCAGAAAAGAATTAAAAATATTTACTAAGAAATATATAATTAGAATACAAAATGAACTTAGCTGCTGTTTTTATACAAAATCTGTGGCAAACGTGAAGGACGCTTGCCTAGAGCAAGCGGTCATCAGCCCATGAACACCCCTTATAGACCTTACAGTTATAAGGCTTTATAGTGTAAAGGTTTTTAAAGTAGTTAGTTATTTTAGTCTGGTTTTGTAGCCCAGGCTCAACGTTTTTTTTAAATTTTCGTTTCATACTCAAGGTATGAGTATCATCATTATTAAACTAGTCGTTCAAGACAACTAAATTTCGTTTATTATAAAACTTAGTAGAGTTCCAGTTATTTCTAATTCACGCTGTGTCCAATATAAATATTTTCATTTAATAGATTGCATGAGTGTAACGTCTTTAATATAACAATGACATAAGACACATTTATAAACGACTCAGTCAAACGTGATATTAGCTGACAGTTCCTCTCTCTCTCTGGTAATGACAAATGGAAATTACTTAGGGGAATTAAAAACTAGAATTAAATTAAAAAACTAGTATTTTATTAATAAATAAGAATTTACTATAATGAGAACAAAAAGATTGAAAAATTATGCCGCGCATTATTGCTTATATCTCTTGACAATGAATAACAACATTACCGTTTGGGACAGATTGGTGGTTGTCCTCAGGCTGTGGTATTTCAGCGATGGCATCAGCCTTTTCCATCTCCTCAAGTAACACCCTAGTGAATTCAGCTTGAACGGTTTCTGACTCCGTATCGCCATCAACCTTATCAAAATTGTCATAAAACAAGGATAAAAATACAAGTAGGACACGAAATTGAAAATTCGAGATTATTCCCGAAGAAATTTAGATGAAATTAAGGAAATTAAATTAAATTTTCTAATTTAATGACGGTATTAAAAATTAAAGAATTTTTCCAAAGAATATTAGTAGCATTAACGTATTATAAATGAATGGTTGAGTTGATTTATTCTGAATAAACATGAAAAATTCGATTAACTATTGTAAAAGCATCCTTAGTGAATGATTTGAACTACTTATTGTAACGGTTAAAATGCAAATGCAATTTTGAATGTTGTAAGTATATTTGTGGTTAAGGTTTATTTTTATAGAAACGGTAGCTAACGAGAAAAAGGCTCACGTAGGATTGATCGGTCTTCCGTCCATGGACATCCCTAGCCCTTGCAGAGCCTCGGGTGCGTTGCCAGCCTTTAAGGGATGTGTACGGTCTTTTCTTGAAGGTGCCCAAGTCGTATTAGTTTGGAAATACCCCTACTGGCAGTTGATTCCACAAGACGGTGGCAAAAAAATGCTTTTAAAAACGCTCCGTTGTGGAACGACATACATCGAGGTGATAACGACGAATCTTTGTATTCTCAGGGCCGATACATACAATAACAAGCCGATGCCGTTGGTCCAAACTCTTAAGCATGGGCAGGGTGAGTTCGCGGAACACCTCTAGCCGTCTTCTAAAAGCTGCGACGGAGTCATCTCGTCTGCCCCTTCCCAATTGCAGCTTCGAACAGTCCAGAAGGACCATACGTGGCTGTATTTTGTACTAAAAAACATTTCATATTTAAAATGTGTTCAATTTATAGGTTTGTATAGTAAGTTAGTGGACCAAGCAGATTTCGTTCTGCGCGGTACGTTACAGGGTCCAACTTATGTGACACTTTCTAATATATCTCAATTTACATACTATCACTATATATTATAGCCAATGTGTTAACCTGATTTTTAAGCTATATTAATGTAAAGTTTCATTAAAATCAATTCGGTTGTTTTCGCGTTAAAGAGCTATAAACAGTCATCTGTCTATACTCCCAAACTTTCGCATTTATAATATTACTAGAACATGCCTTCTGTAGTTACACATGTATATATTTTCGTGGAATTCGAAGCAAAAAGCCCAGCGCGACACACAGACGCAGTAACTTGGGTGTTGAGGTGGTTATAGATTTCAGTGATCTATATTTTTTTAATGATAGGCCAGATGGAGAAGTTCAGAGTCACTAAGCTATGGAGAGGGTATTGCTCAGTGTCGCTGAGACATAAAATCAGAAATGAGGTTGTCCGCAGACAAACCAAAGTAACTGACATTGCCCGCCGTATAAGTTACTTGAAATGGCAAACGGGCTGGCTACATAGATCAACGAACCGACAACCGATGGGGAAGAAAGATTCTCGAGTGGCGACTGCGTACCGGAAAACGCAGAGTGGGTAGTCCCACCACACGATGGAAAGATGATCTCATTAAGGTCGCGGGCAACCGCTGGATCCCGGTCGCTCAAGATCGGAATAGGTAGCCGTCTTGGGGGAGGCCTATGTCCAGCAGTGGACTTGAATAGGCTGATGATGATGATGTTTTTATCACTTCGTTCTCTATGTTTTAGTATTTGCTAGAATATACTTAGCCTATAGCGGGATTCCAAATGATTGAGCAGCAATATAGTCTCACCTTCTTCTGATACCAATCCAATTGCTCCATATCCCGAGGATACCCATCTAGCAACAGGCCATGGCCACTTCTTGCTGCATCTGTGACAGCTGCATTTACTAATTTGCTGACCAGATCTTTTGGTACCAACTCCCCACCACTGACCGAAGCGCGAGATAGCGCACCGTCCGATGCTGGACCACCTCCTGCTTCAGCCAAGATTCGCAGACGTTCGCCCAGGCTAGAAAAGTCATACATATATACCTTTATTATTATTATTGTATAAGGTGATTATTTGCTTTTATAAAATATAACTACGATTTAACTAAGATTTTTTCAAATCTTAAATAGCATAAAACTCCTGTAAGGCATTAAAAAGTTTCAGTAAATTCTTCAGTTCTCTTTAAGATACCAATAAATAGCATTTTATATCTCTCACCGCAGTCTTCGTGTTACCTGAAATGCACCCAGCCCTGTCTCTGAGACATAGCCCTCTTGCACAAAGCTGCTTTATTACTGCCAGGGCCCCCAACTATCCATAAAGTTGGAGTAGTAGTCGCCGTTCCACGGACTCTTATGACTT
Source organism: Delias oraia (assembly GCA_018230265.1). NCBI lineage: Eukaryota > Metazoa > Arthropoda > Insecta > Lepidoptera > Pieridae > Delias > Delias oraia. The sequence continues at coordinate 1,156 of DWCF01002463.1, read as the reverse complement.
TTGGCTGAAAATTTAAAACGAAACAGACACTTACTACATTTTTCTAGTTTCCAGTAGTAGTTAGTTGTTCTGTAGCTTCAGTAATATTGCACTTTAATTAATACGCATCTTATTATAAATTAAAATAGTAGCTCCAAATGAAAGCACTCGCTTATCTTACAAACGGAGTTCTTGATTTGAAAAACAGTAACAAAATATAGAAAAACGCGATTATAAGTATATTATGTGATGATGATGATGATGATGATGACGACATTCTATTCTATTCTATAAGATTATGTATACATTGAAATGATACCTACAAGGGAAATTATTGTATAGCGGACAACGGAGCAGGTGGGTCTCTTATATGGTAAGAGAATACCGCCGCCCATATACAACCGCGCCACAGTCTGCACATTGGTTGTGTACAAGTACCGTTTCACCCTGAGTATTCTGTGAGCCCTTGTTATCACTTCGGGCGAGCCGGCCTTAGTAGTGCGCCAGCATATGTTTCAGCATGTCTCTCCTATGGTCAGCAAATTAAAATAAAAGTAATTCAGTAATAAGGAATTCCATAAATGGAGAAATCGATAATTGTAGATTTTGTAGAGCTACGACGCCATAGACATACACATAATAATAATTTAGAATCGAAGATAAAAGTAGATCAATTCCGATTGGCCTTGGTTGGTTTATTTAGCAATAAAGAAAATTAGATTCATCAAAGACACAACAAAGGAAAACAAATTATGTACTGACTCCTCAGAATCAAAGGTCGACCCGTCGCCTTTTTATTATGATCGTGTTTCCTTGAAAACTCGACAGAACCTCCTACAACCTAATTTCTTTATAAACCAATTTCAAAAATGAACACTTCATTATTAGATTTTTACATGTAATCTCGACTAAATATTGTAAAAATTAGATTTTATAAGTAAGTTTAAAAATATAAATAAATGATACGATGAATATTTAAACATTTTAACGAAAGTAATTTTAATTAAGAAAGGGCAACAACCGCCACAGTTGAAAAATGAAAGTATTTAGTTCAATGAATTGAAATCTTGGCACACGTAAATACTGCCAAGATTCGAATGCGCAATCGGAAAATGTCAATTTACCAATCATAAATAATATATGAATGACGCGAAGTAAAATGTCGTATAATCATGAT
>DWCF01002462.1:0-23873 GCA_018230265.1 Delias oraia | reverse complement strand
CTGACGCACTAATTGGGCCGGCTCGTCCGAAGTGATACCACGGGCTCACAGAATACTCAGCATGAAACGGTACTTGTGCTGTGTTTCGCAGAGTGAGTGAGGATATCGGAGGCCCTTAAAAATGACGCTTGGGTGGCGTAAAAAGTCGGTAACACAACCAATGCGCGGACGGTGGCGCGGTTGTTAATGGAAGAAAGTGTTCTCTTACCATATAATAGACTCACCTGCTCCGTTGTCCGCTATACTATAAAAAAAATTAAATGTATCAGATAAAAGTAAAAAACCTGCATCAACTTAAGAACTTCCGCATCCGCCCGTATCTCTTCGATGGCGCCGTCTTCCGCCGCTTTACGAATTTTGGCGCGAAGCGAGTTCGCCACGTCGGACATTTTGTTCAGTTTCCGTTTCTGTTGTGACCTCACGAACACGTTCTCTTCCTCGCGTTTTCTTAAAACCTAACACACTCAGATTAATATATAAATATTTACGCGGATATCACATTATTAAAGGGAACAATTTAAAATTTACAATCGCTCGATGTTTAACATAAATTTTACAATTGTTTCCTTATCTCAGTTTTTATGGCTAATATAATTAAGCTTCGAAATAATAGTTCGAAGTGTTCTGGATGGCAATGATGGGTACGTCAGCAGAGCTGACATTACAATCATTGTTTTCTTGACGGTGATTCATCGTTGAAAGGAAACTTCACAAGTTCTTCCATCTATGTTTATTCGTATTTTGGGCGTGAATTTGACTTTTGGCCGCGACTAACGTTAGAGCGTCTCCTGCGAGAAACGAACCTCGGCTTGGGCCGTCGCGAGATCATTAGCCGGCTGTTCAGCCGGTCGGAAGCTTACTGGGGTGAGTCTGGCCACGTAGCTAAGTTCTCGCCTCCGTATCCGGCGGAGGCGGTTGTTGTCGCCGTCCCTACACAGAACCCTACCATCTGGGTTTATGTCATTACTGACTTGTAGCCGGCCAAGGATGATAAGTCATTATTTGTTGTTGGACGTGCTGACTCCACTCCGGTGCGCGTGAGTCATCGTTATTAGTGGTTTTACAGCGCGAAAGTAGGTGCTCGTGACTGGTCGTGTCGATATATACATATTTTCAAAAAAATTGCGTACATATCCCTAAAAGGCTGGCAACGCACCCATGGCCCTGCAAGTGCTCACGGTGTCTATGGGCGAAGGATTGTTTATCCTAGGTGAGCCTCCTGATCGTCTACCACCGTTTTCATTTAAAAAATTAACATATATTCGCAGCTCAGCTTTGTAACATAATAATTGTAATAACAATTGCAAGCGTTATGAACATAGATTTTTTTATTTTATCATACTCACCTGAAACGTATAACCAATCTTCTCAGTATTAATGAGACAAGTGGCCTTCAATTTCTCCAACTCTTTTTGTAATTCTTGTATTAGCGTTTCCAGCTCAATTTTCGCCTCACGGTATTTCGCATGATGATCCCACATAATACCTTCGACTTCAAGCTTATGCTCTTCAAGCTTAAGGACAAATTAAAATGTCAATGCATCTGTTACAAGATTTTTAGTATAAAATTATTTTAAGAATACTAAATACTTTAAAACGTAAATTCCCTAAATTTTGTCCATCCCATAAATATAAGTAAAATCTGTTACGTTCATTCCATAGATAACGTATCTATGGTTTGAACGGGTCAAATAGCAAAACTAACCTGTTCAAACTGATATTCCAAATGGGCAGTTTCCTCTTTATCCCTCTGCCGATATAGAGCCTCCCATCTCTTATTGTTGTGATCTAGCATAGCCTCTCGCTCTAAATTGATTGCTTGTTCAATACATGATAACTGTTTCTCGTAAGCTCGTTGCATTATCGTAAGCTGCTTTTCAACCCTCTCTGATAATTCTTTTATATCGTTATCCTAGAAATAAATAACTCAGTATCAATACAAATACTTTAACCCTTATATTATCTATACAAATGTTACTTTTTTAGAGTATAGCGGGCATGAATAACCGCCCCACAGTCCGCGCATTGGTTGTTGCCGGTTTTTAGACCGCTTAAGCGGCATTTTTAAGGGCCTCCGATATCCTCACTCACTATGCGAAACACAGTACAAGTGCCGTTTCACGCTGAGCATTCTGTGAGCCCGTGGTATAACTTTAGACGAGCCGGCACAATTAGTGCGTCAGCATACTCTTCAGCACGGCTCTTACCGGTTTAGTAATTAGTTTTTTTTAATATATAATCCAGTAGTTGAGTCTCTTCGAAGGAGTAAAAGCAGGTTTAGTAGGTTTGGAGTAAAAGTACAACAGAAAAATATGTATTTACCTATGCTTACCACCTTTTGATTATTTTTAAATCAAGGGTAAACACACCTGTTTTTGCAAGTCTTCATAATAATTGTCATCCATGGTCTTCAATTCCTGTTTCAAATCTGCAATGAGGTTGTTCTTTTGTTCCAGAAGATCGTCACACCTTTTTTTCTGTTCCTGTATTGCTGCGTCGATGTCCAGAGGATCTTTTATTTGCAACATGGCGTCCCAGTTATTTGTTATCGCCTCATATTCTATTTGTGCAACGTTTGCTTCGTCCTCTATTTTAGCGAAGGAACCTGGTTTTAAGTTGATATAGAATTTAAAAAAATATTATAATAAGTATGGACAATTAATTTGAACATGAAGTTACGTAGTGGGGTAAAAACTTTTGGCAAACAATGGTCATCCGCGGATTTTCTTTTATTTACTTCCTAAATTTTCTTTCTTTCCAGCAGGTATCAATAAAATTCAGTACATACCAAGCATCTTTTCAGAAAACAATGCACGCCGTATGACTTCTCTTTCATCAGTGGTGACTTTAACGTTTGTGACCTTAGCAGCGCCATCTAATGCCAATCGCTGCAATTCCTCAGCTGCTAGTGCTGTCGCCTGTTCTATCAGCCCTGGCTCTTCCTCTTTTAAAGACTCCTCAGAAGTTTGTTCAGCCCTAATGATTAAAATATTTTGATCAGCTGTTAGCTGGACTAGTTTTATATAGGAAATCTTTTTACAATAAGCCTAGATGTTTAACTTCTTATTATCATTCCACAACTGAGCGTTTATTAAGACATTTTGTGACACGCACAACCACTGTGGAATCAGCTGCCTGTAAAGGTATTTCCAAACCAATACGACTTGGAAACTTCAAAAAAATAAGGTACCTATAGAATTATATACGCGTCTCGGCCAGGGCCGAGAGCGTCTATGGGCGGGGAACCGGTTATCCACCTGCCACAATTTTCATAAAAATTCAATAAATAATGTAAGTGGCATTTAATCCAGTCGTTACTACAATATATACCTTTTCAAAGCATCCTGCCTCTTTCTAATTCTCAATGCCCGAGCTGCTTTTCGTTCCAATGGGTCAAGGGAGGTAACTTGAGGATCTTTAGAAGCCAACACATCGTCTTCATCATCATAGCCACCAAATTGACCCGCCATTATTTATGAAGTTTTTTGTCTTACAACAGCAAAGCACAGTATAAAATATTAATCAATAAAATATCGTTTCTATGGAGATTTCAATAATTGTTATTTAATATCAAGATATACAATTGAAAATCAGTAGATAATGTAATATATTAGGGTCTGTGTTAACAGATATCACATCAAACATGTGCATACAGTATACTTTTATTTTACTTAACTTTAACACTTGATGACTAATTATTTTAAAAATAAAATGTATTCTATAAATTGCTATATTCTAATATAATTTGTATAAGTAACAAAATGAAAGACAAAAATTCTTTTAAATTTTATTTACTTAATTTACTTTTTGCTGTTTAGGATGATACCATCGTATTTCTGTTGGAACCACTTCATGGCGTCTTCCTTAGTCAAGCGGTGAGGGAAACCAACCTTTCCAGTTTTCCTTCTTCTGTGTGCCACGTTGAAACCTATACAAAGTTACAGATTTAATATAACATAAAAAAAATATTTAAATTTAAATTCCAAAAGTAATATTTTGTATTTGATTAGCAGAAATGTATTACTTTTAAATGTTCCTTACTTAAAACAGCAAGCAATTTTAAAAAAATTGCTCTATATAATTAAAATAAGCTTGTTATTGCACAAGATTTACAGAATGCAGAATAATCTACACACTTGAACATATGTGCACATAAATTAAAAAAAAAGATATTCTCCCTATGGAGCAAAATCTATTTGTAAATCTGTTTTACTGAAACAATTTTAATTAACTTTAATTATAAATGTCTACTCAGCTATATTTTATCAAAATTTATTTTTTAAACTATGATATTAAAAAAGTATTCCAAAATAAATTCTTTTCTTATATTTAACTTACCTGGGCGTCCTAACACCACATAGAAGTCAAGACCATAGATACCAATGGAGGGATCATACTTGATACCCAAGTCAATATGTTCTTGAATACCAAAGCCAAAGTTTCCGGTGGCTGAGAAGTTATCCCGTCTCAGTTCATATTCTCTAACCTAAAACATTTACATAATTATTGCTACAGCAAAAAATTTGTACAATAGCTGAAATAAACTATCCACAGTGTAATTTTAAGTAAAATAAAACCCATAGCTTTATATAGTTTTGGTAGTCATCAAGTTCTGATTAATTTTAATGTAATTTCCATTAGTATTCTAAACAGTAAAATTATTAAGTGTTCAGAAGTTGCAAATAGGAAATGTTAATATTGCATGAATTTACAAAGAAATCACAATAATTATGTTTCTTGAACAATTCATGCTACTGTAGATGCTCATCTAAGAAAAACAATTTCTTGTTCTTATTATTTGTAAAAATATACTAACTTTCAATCCCCTTTCCAGAATTTCTTCAGCCTTAGCACCACGAACCGTGCAGTGTACGGCAATCTTTTCATTACGACGAATACCGAAAGACCGCACAGTATAGCGAGCCTTAGAGAAGACGGGCTGTTGACCTGTCAGTTGTTCCAAAACCTACAATATTGAACAAGAATTGTTTATAGTCTGAATTAGATGATTCTTGAAAAAACTTACCTGAATATAACAAAATAGGTTATAGCAACATGTTTTTAAAGAATGCTATTTATGAATTTAGTGAATGTAAATATATTATATACCTTGGCAGCACGTGTTAGTCTGTCACCAGATTCTCCAACACAGATGTTCAAGCACAGCTTTCTGATGTGCAGATTTCTCATAACATTTTTAGAATTATCCTTAGGAGGCCTTTTGTCCTTCTTATCTTTCTTCTTGGGAAGCGCGGGGGGTGGTACACGCTGTAATATTTACCATATTTAATTAATTGCAAAATTACAGAACAAATTTATCAATTCCTAATTCAGTCAGAGTCGGCGATAAGGTTATGTTTTGTTGATTCTTGTTTCAGATATCTAATATTGTGATTTATCAAAAAATATTAACTTATTAACACAAAATACAATATTCACATCACAATTACAGCAAGAACGTCAAATTTATTTGATATCTTAAATTGATTAAAATAGATTTATAAAAATGATATACACAAAACACCCACCGCCATGATCACAACTTTTTAAAAGAAATAAAACGTCAAATTTTGACAATTATAAACAACTTCAGAATACATATAACAGTCGATTGCACGGAATAATGAGAAATTGACAATTGTACGTTGTCAAGTCTATCCACATATAAAAAATGCAGTAATTTTGCGATGTTACAGATTATGATCAAATTAGTATATATATAAGAAATATGAACATTAGTTATTATTACATATTGATACGATATAAAGTATATACGTATAAATTACAATTAAGTCAAGCATTAAGTATTAGTTATTAAAAGAAGTAATGCTTGCGATGTTCTTACGCCAGACGAGTATCAATCGCTAACTGAGAGATCTACTCGGCCGCAACCGTTGACATACGTCACATATGACGACTCCGAGGGCAAGAGCTGCAGCTTCATCCATTGGTCGCCTCACTGGGTCTCATCTAATGAGACCTTCTGCGAGTTGCTAGAGTAGCTCGCAGAAGGTCATGTTGCCATTTTAATACCACTGACTCAACTCATCTTGTTACCATCATCCTCGGCCAATTTTTCCTTCAAGCTATATGAAGCCCTACCTAATCACAGATGGGAAGCTTCAATTAAATAGAGTAGATATTTAACATAGAGAAAATAGTACTCATTAATTATAATTTTTCATGTGACTGGCATCACTTCATTGGAATATTTTTCGACAAATTGACTGCAATTTAATCAATCTCCTACCAAAATTAATCTATTCAGCAAATACACACTATGTGACCCAAGCAACGCGAGAATACTATATATTTTAACTTGTACAATATATATTATTATTCATCTAAGAAAGTATTAGATTTTATTCTTGTGAAGATCTATTTTATCTCAATAACGTTATTTCTAAATGAGTTACAAATAATTTAGATTGATATTGATGTTCTCGATTACATTAGCTAAACAGGTTACAATATAAAAGAATATTATAAAGGGTCTCTAAGTGTTTTTTTATTATAAATAAATAGATTGTAAGTATATTCGTACAAAGGCTATGGCAAATATGAAGAGAATATTTTTTTTTTAATGTACGTTACGATGTTGTCGCTGCCATGTGTACTGTCAACGTAACTTCAAGACATAAAAACAATAAATTAACAAATTGACTTCCACTTTTTTTCAACTTTTAATTTTATTAAGTAATATTCAAATTGCTGCATTCAGATGTCGACTGCCTTATAGAAATCTGTCAAATGTCATTTCTCTGGCATAGCACAGTAACTATATTTACAAACGTAGTATACTACAGAATACCAAATTTATAGCTTTTATGTTCATTGGAACGGTCCATTAATCACTTGATCTTATATTTATCATTTTTTTAACCGATTCTCTGCTCGCTGATATGTGGTGAGATTTAACACTAACCCCACTGCATCCAACATCGTGGTTTTTTTAAAAATACGGTCTACAGTCTACTTTTCGAATATTATCTTTAAATACATTTATAAAATATAATCTTATTGAATTCTGAAATTAAGGATCAAATTAAAATGAATAGGCAGAAAGGTTGCTGATTCTTTTTGAATACCATACAAGTAATAATAAATGAAATGTTTCATCAAAATATATGTATTATTAATGAAAAAATTAACTTAAAAATAAATACCCGTGATATGTTACTAGAATCCCCTTTGTGTAATTGCGTTATTTTTATCCTTGTCCTCCTCGTCTGTCCTTTTAAGCTTCAGGCGATTAATGGTAAACGATAAAACACGATTTAAATATGTCTTAGTGTTGAACGAGATTGATTACTATTATTCGATTCATTTCAAGCATTTTTATCAAATAATATAAATAAAACTATTTTTATTGTTCGAACCTACATGTTGGATTGCGCTTTAAAACTGGAATCATGGCTTCATAGATCAAATTAAAGATTCAATAAACAATATCCTTTTCTTAGGTTAGCATGGTTATATAAAATTTTGCTATACAAAAAAAGAAAGATTTATTTCTACTTATTTTTATTTTTTTTCTTTTTCTTTTTATTACTTGAGGTATTATCATTACTTCCTAGCTTTTGTTCTAACAACGATATCCAATTCTCATACTGTTTATTATCTTCGTCGTCAATTTCATTACAAAATTGATCAATATCTTCATCTTGGATTTCATGTTCCGGTGCATTCAGATAAGATTTATTATCATTAGTATGGTCAGTTTCTTTTGATGCATTGACTTGAGCCTTACCATCTTCTTCAAACTTAATTTTTTTAGTCTTCTTTTTAATATGTAACTTGCCTTCGAAATTCTTGTTATTTAATTTTGTCAAAATATCTGGTGAATTAGCAGATGTTTCAGTACCTTTGCTCAATGATTCTGAACAATCAGATATGTTTTCTTCGGCTTTTTCAGTCACATTTCCTTTCTCACTTGCACCTATATAATCCATACTAACTTCACGGTCAACTCTTTTTTTCTTCTTACATCTATCTAAACTGTTGTCGTTCTCTCCAAAGGAGGTTGATTTGTTTTTATTTTTTTTCCGCTTCTGTAATTTGTCTATTTTGTTGAGATTATCTTCGCTAGCAGTTTTTAAATTATCATCTTCGTTTATAATATGAGTCGCATCGCGATTTTTACTTCGTTTGCCCATTTTGTTTAAATAAACCTGTAACAAAAACGTAATCTTATAAAATAATTTAAACTATAATATGATGTTATTTAACATCAAAACAATAATACAGCATAAATATATAGATACACTAATATTCATAAAATTTAAATATTTTCACCAATAATCCTTTTAAACTTCTAAGAAAGACATTTTTTTAATAGTATAGAGGATAACAGAGCAGGTGAATGTCCTATCTAAGAGAACACCGCCCAAGGACAACCGCGCCACGGTCCGCGCATTGGTTGTGTTGCCGATTTCTTACGCCACCCAAGCGTCATTTTTAAGGGCCTCCGATATCCTCACTCACTCTGAGAAATACAGCACAAGTACCGTTTCACGCTGAGTATTCTGTGCGCCCGTGGTAACATTTCGGACGAGCCGGCCCAATCAGTGCGTCAGCATATGCTTCAGCATGAATCCCTCACGGGTGCTTCAGTATTAATACGCTCGCTTGGCCACTGTCAAGTCTTTCCAGAGACCGAATAAATTATAAATTTAATTATAATTTATAATTGTTCGGACCGGGATTCGAACCCGATACCTCTCTCTTCATGGTATACTTATTATTATTATTAAACCACTTAGCTACAGCGCAAAAATAAATTAAATATACACCATGAACCCTGCATTTAATATGTCAAGAACGATATGTTATCAGCTTTTGTTGGTACGTTATGTAATAGTACACATTCTTATAAATAATCGTGCAATTCACGACACGTCAACTATTTAACCAAGGTCAAAACTGTAATACTGGTATATAGGTTGCTCTTAGAAAGATTTACGTCTTGATTGATAAGGATTTCGTGATATCTGGTGGCTCAAATGAATCCCAACAGAAACATCAAAACGTCAACCAAATTTATACGTAATATAGAAAAAAAATATATAAAAAAGTAATAAATTAAAATAATAATATTTAAATATGTCTTTATTTAATATAAATAGTAAAAGAATTATAAAATGTCCAATTACTGTCCGTTCTAAATTAGTTCGACCTCATTTAGTTTCAAGTCAATGACCTTACTCTTAACTAATTTATAGTAGCATTTATGAGCTTCAGTTTCGAGTAAATGGCTAGATACAGAAGTATATAGCTAAATATAATATTATTTATATAGGTAGATAAATGTACTATGACTAAAACATATATTTTTTCCAATAACATACACTTATGTTTAACAATTAACAACAGCTGACCAATTAACCAGGCAATTTCTATTGTTATCGAAGGCACACAAGATAAACTTATTGTTTTGAGAGGCAATAATTCTGTTTGGCAATAAATATATCTCACACTGACGCGATAATATTATACCGAGTGGGTATATAAAATACTATTTACGTAATCGGAGACTCAGACGCGAGTACTCCCAAGTGACAGTTAACAGCACTGCCGCACCGACCCCTGCGCCGCGCGTTTTAAATCGCTTTCATCACAAATCATACCGCAGTTATTACATATTCCGCTGCAGATACAGACGAGATTTATAGCGTTTATTTATCCCTACTTTTACATAAAAATGGCTGATAAAAAATACGCTTTAGGAATGGATATAGGCACAACATCGGTGAAAGTGTGTGTTTATGATTATGAAACAAAAGAAATTGTGGCAAAGCAAAGCAAAGACACCGCAGCTAATATACCAAGTGATCAAGGTATCGAGGGAAATAAGCAAGATGTACCAAAAATAGTATCAGCCATTCATTATTGTACATCACGACTTCCTAGAGATATATTACGACATGTGACAAAAATTGGCGTATGCGGACAAATGCACGGCGTTGTTTTGTGGAAAAATGGGTATCTATGTTTCTATATATTTTTAGAACTATGCTTCCACATAATTACTTTATTTATTCATTGGGTAATCGGAAACACTATTTTTTTAATTGTTGGTCGTTTTAACTATAAATTAATTATTTCGCAAGATTACAATTTACTACAACAATCATAAATTACTGTTACGCTGAATGAGTGAGGATATAAAAGGAATTAAAAAGGCCGGTAACACAACCAAGGAGCGAATTGTTACGCGGTTAATCCGTGGGCGGTGGTATTCTCTTACCAAATAGGAGACCAACCTGCTCCGTCGTCAACAATACTATAAAATATGAATGTTATTATTGAAGTATTTGTACTGTTTAATTTTCAATATAATATCTAATTTTTGGTAGCATTAACATCTTCAAATGTTTACAGAGCTTGGGAAAAAATTGATAAAGATGGTGTCATCAATAGATTTGAAGCAGTCAGAGAGAACATGTCTGCACTATATACATGGCAAGATGTACGATGTAAACCAGAGTTTTTGGAGGCCCTCCCTCAACCCGATTCACACCTAAAATGTTACTCAGGATACGGTTGTGCCACACTATTATGGATGTTGAAACATAAACCAGAAAAACTTAAACATTTTAAATACTCTGCAACAGTGCAAGATTTTGTTGTGGCCATGCTATGTGATCATGATACACCCATTACATCAGACCAAAACGCAGCAAGTTGGGGCTATTTTAATACGGAAAAAAATGAATGGAACATTGACATATTAGAAAGTCTTGATTTTCCAGTGAATCTCCTACCAAAAGTTAAAAAGAGTGGTGAAATTGTTGGGCAACTTAATTGTTCATGGAATGGAATTCCTGAAGGTACACCTGTAGGAGTAGCAATGGGTGACCTGCAATGTTCCATATTAGCAACACTTGAAACTACAACGGATGCAGTTTTAAACATATCTACATCTGCACAGCTAGCTTTTGTTGTTGATAGGATATCTGATGTTGGCTGCAAAACTGTTGAACATCTACCTTATTTTAACAATACTTATCTACTTGTTGCTGCCTCTTTGAATGGAGGAAATGTATTGGCAACCTTTGTAAAAATGTTGCAACAATGGATGCTTGAGTTTGGATTTCCTATTCCTCAATCAAAACTGTGGGAGAAATTAATTACATTAGGATTAGATGTACCAGCCGAAAGTACAATGAAAATTACACCACTCTTACTTGGCGAAAGACATTCTCCAACAGCAAGAGCATCTGTAGAAAATATAGACCTGTCTAATATACAATTAGGCCTGGTATTCCGATCCTTATGTGACAGTATAATTGATAACCTACATTTTATGATGCCAAAAGACATATTGCGTAATGCAAATATAAGAAGAATTGTGGGAAATGGTTCTGGTTTATCAAGGAATAAAGTTTTACAAAGAGGCGTTGAGCATTATTATAGCTTACCACTAGAATTCACATGTGGAGGAGACGCAGCGAAAGGAGCGGCAATAGCTGTGCTAAATAGCCAATAGAAGTCCTAATAATCGTAAGCTTTATAAACCAAAATGATTGTTTCTCCTTTTTTAGAGGGTTTAATTACGTTCAAAATAAAAAGCTTTAAATACCTATATTTTTAAAAACAAGATTGTGTAACTCTTATTTATAATTTAGTATTTGAAGTATAAATCAAATCTATTTAGTATTAAAAGACATTAAAAATTAATACTGCGTATTTTTTAAACTATTTTGAAAACAAATGTCAGTGTTACTTACAGAAAGTAATGTTTACAGGTTACTTTGCCTCAAAGATAATGAGTATGTAAATATAGCTAATAAAAGTTTGTAAATTAGTCAAAGAGCAGCTTACCACAATTACTTGTTATTTGTGGGGTTATAGAAGAATATTTACTTGAAAAACTATGTAATTATCTTACTAACGGGTATATGGAAGATGTGATTAATTCTGTCAATATAAATTAAATGGGAAAACTTCACAGCAGACTGTCGGCTGTCGGTCGTGTATTAAGGGTACGTTCCACTAGTGCCTTGACGCTCACAACATTCAAAATGCATTTTATATCTTCTCAAACGTATTGAGTATTTTGGGCGTGGAGTGGAACGCATCTTTATCTTTAGACATTTCTAATGTCATTTTCAGTATCCATTATCTAAGTTCAAACTAAGAGGTTTTTATTTTATTTAAATTTTAAAGGAATTTCTGTGGCCCCTTAACAACTACATAAAATAAATGATTTGCATAATTTTAATTAAAACATAAATATAGAAAAACCGATCAAATCGAAAAGTGTTTAAAATGTTATGAATGACAAAATCGAATCTTAACTTTGTTTGTGCAAGAATTGTGTCACTGGGTGAAAACGTACGCAAATTATTATAGTTTGGGACATGGAAGTTAAAAGAAATATTGATAATGTAGCGTCGGCTGAAGGGAATCTTTTACAACCGCCAAAGGAATTCACAATCCCTCCCAGAAATCCCTTGATGAAAGTTCGAACCTATGTATTGGCGCTTCGGCCATGGTCTCTGAGCGGCAGCCTGTTACCTACGTTACTTGGTGCAGCATTAGCATACCGTCTCCCTGGTGAAAATGGCTTCAGTTGGCTTACGTTACTTCTTACCATGTTTACAGTAATTCCAGTCCATGGAGCAGGAAATGTAGTGAACACATATTTTGACTTTGTAAAAGGTATTGATAACCGTAAATCTGATGACCGAACTCTTGTTGATCATATTTTAAGTATAGATGAAGTTGTTTCTCTTGGAGCTATACTTTATATGTCTGGTTGTGTGTTTTTTGTTCTTCTAGTAATAATATCACCTGCCCAGATGGAACATTTGGCCTTAGTATATTTTGGAGGGCTGTCCTCTTCCTTCTTATACACAGGGGGTATAGGGTTAAAGTACATAGCCTTAGGAGACATAATTTATCTAGTCATATTTGGACCAGTTTCTGTTGTGTTTGCTTTTCTAGCACATACAGGAAGAGTTGTTTGGCCTATATTCTATTATGCTGTACCATTAGCTTTAAATACAGAAGCCATATTGCACAGCAACAATACAAGGGACCTAGAAGCAGATAGCAAAGCAGAAATTGTGACATTAGCAATTTTAATAGGAAAAACTGCATCTCATTTATTATATGCATTTTTATTATTTACACCATACATTATGTTTGTTGTGGCATCAGTAAGATGTTCTTTTTGGTTCTTACTTCCAATGTTAACTTTACATCAGGCTTTTGAAATAGAACGAAGGTTTCGTCAACCTGAAACAATGCAATATGTGCCTAGGCAAACTGCTAGGTTAAACTTTTATTTTGGGATGTTGTATGTTATAGCCTGTCTCCTTGCACCTAGACTACCATTTCTAATTAGGCAATAAAATAATATGTGAATATAAACTATAAATGCAGTTACTTAATGTTATCATTGATCTTAACTTAAATTATTTTATGGAATCATTTTTACCAAATTGCCTTATAATATAATGAATTGTTTTTAATGTATGTATATTGTACAAAAAGTCTTAGGCAACTATAATTTAAAAACTTATCAATTAATATCCTGCATTTATTATAATAGGTAAGAAACAAAAAATGTACAATGTTCTTAAATTTTTAAACTTATAAAGAGATTATTGTTAGCATTACATACGTCATACCTAAGAAACGGATGTATGAATATATTGTGAATTCAGGGTCAGGGTTAGTAGTATTCAAATATAAAATAGGTTACTTGACATTATTATGTAATATTTGGGTTACCTACTAAATACGCTAACGTCCATACCACGTTGAGTACACTGGTTCTCGTTCGATCACCGAAGTTTAGCAACATCGGGCGCGGTCAGTACTTGTATGGGTGACCGCCTGATGTTGGCCTTCAGCATCAACAATATTGGACTACCTTGGAAACATGCAGGCAGACGAGAGTGGCTCTTCCCACAATAAACACCAAGTTGTCTCGCACACTTCGTGTTCTGAAGAGACCCCAACTCCGACTAGCTGTCGGAGCGCTGACTGGCACTCAACAAACACTACACTCGTACGTACTCTGGGTGTTACAGACAGTCCTCTGTGCAAAGCTTGCATGGTTTCTGACGAGACAGCCCACCACATCCTACTGGAATGCTTTGAGGTGGAAGTATACAGGACGCAGCACCTCAGGACACCGGGGTCGTTGCAGGAGCTAGCCGGAATCGTGAAGAATCTGCTGAGGTTCCTCCACTTACTAGGTTGGCATGACTGATTCCGCCGGTTCTCTCACACAAAATAGGCGCAATAATGTCGTCGAGTTGCGGAAACCAGCCCGTCTTATAATTACCTCCTAAATAATCTCATTGCTACCTCTATATTTATATTTATATGTATGACTGAATATTTTGATTTCTGGACAAAATTTCTGATATATAAATTTTGTTATTGTTTATGTGTGTGATTTAAAGTTTAAACTATATGTATATAGCTTTACTCTTAATGTCTGAAAGTTAAATTTATACTACTTTCTGTTTTGGTGAAGTTTTTATATGTTACATTACAACTTGTAAAAAATTGACAATAATTTATTACTAATTTGTGTAAAGGTAAATAATATTATAACAAAATAAGACTTTTTTTACCCCAATGCCCATAGTCAAAACTAGGTTAACAAAAACTTATTTACTATTTTCTGTCAAGTAATGAACACTAAAGTACTGCAATTTAAGAATATGAATGTGTGCATTCCACTCTTGACAGAGACAAACTTAAACCATTTCTTTAACTACGAGAGGCTCAGAATAAGATCTTAAGTGAGCACATTACTTCTCAAAATATTTCAAAACGTCTTATAATAATAGAAGTTATCAAAGGAGTAATTTAATAAAACAATAATGTATTTTTTTATTTATTGGCATTTCGATATAGACTATATTACAGGTACCTTGTGATACCTAGTTACTATCATAAGGAAAAGATAGATACATCAAATTAGTAAAATTTCATTGTAATTGATAGCATCAGATAATTATTTTCATTAAGAAATGCCTGATCCACAATAAAGTGGTTACATTGGCAGTGTTTTGATAATTTTTATGTATAATTGTTACTATATACTATACCGGGCCTAGTTTTAAATTGTTTTGAGCCATTATTACGTCCCTATAAAATGCAATACTTTACTATTGTTAATAACAAATGAAAATTTTAAGATAAAGGAACAAAATAACATCACCATTATTCATATTGAGATTATTATTAAAGTTATAAAGAAAAATCTATTAGCTATTTATATGCAAAACAAAATCCTAGCTTTTTACTAACAATTAAATTCAAAATCGTTTAAAACTTTTCACATTGTGAAAATATGCATTTTGAATTTAGGCCTCATTAGACTATGTATACTTCAATTTTACAGATAGTAACTATTATTAAACGCGTATTCCAAAATGTGAATCAAACTTATTAGTTAAAAGTCGTGTACTTTTTCTGATGGTTTACATTTTTAATGCTCTCGAGACTAGATACTGAAGTTTCGGAATACGTTCCTCATTCATTGAAAATATTTATTATATTCTAAGCAACGTATATTATGTTGAACAACAACAGTTGCTTATTGGTGTTCACGGCGCCTGGAAAAAATTAAAAATATTTTCTCTGGTAAGAAATGATGACACTGAGCAGAGGTTTTTATGTGATGCTTTTAAACTACATTATTCTAAATCCCTACTAAAATTATTGAAGAAAAGTTCAATTTTTCAAACTTGTTGTATATCAAATTGTCATTTGTTGACCCAAATAGTATTTCAGAAAATGCCGCGGTGTAAAAAAAAATCGCATCTATTTTGAAACAAAATAATTTTATACAATTTACAATTTTTTATACTATAGCGGACAGAGAGCAGGTGGTTCTTCCATATGGCAAGAGAACTACCCCCCCCCCCCATGGACAACCGTGCCACTGTCCGCGCATCGGATGTGTTGCCGGCTTTGTACGCCACTTACGCGACATTTTCAAGGGCCTCCGATGTCCTCACTCACTCAGCGAAACACAGTACAAGTACCGTTTCACGTTGAGTATTCTGTAATTGTTCATTATTATATAAAAAAATCTATAAGTCACAATTTTTCAGTAATTATTCTTTTTTGTGTTCATATTAAATTTTTAACAGTCCAATCCATTTTTTGCGTGATGAAGACTAAAGATCTGGTAACTAAGCAATCTCCATATCTACTTTTAAACATATATTTATAATTAAAAAAAAAATCGTTTTGCAAATTATTTTAAAGAGATTACATATTAGTTTTAAATATGTGATCAATAGTTTGTGTAATAGTTACATATGATTTGATTTTGATATGATTAATAAATCCATCTATTATATGTATTTCAAAATTGGGCGTGTTAGTTACAGATCATAAGATCGACTTATAAAGAATGGTATCAAAATTGGAAAACTACAGATAAAATACAGTTATTTTGTTTTAAGTTTGATTCAGATATTAAAAATGGGAGCCATCTTTAGATAATAAAAATAATGCTTTAGATTGTATAAAATTTTGATATTTTCAGAAACTAGAATAGGCGTGTTAAAATATTTTGATGCGATTTCCATTTAAACCACGAACAAATCCACAATTTTAGTAACAGATTTATCATATTATAATAAAACACTAATCAGTGTTGCCCAAATGCAAGACCAAGACGAGACTTAGGCTGAGCCAGTCTTGGTCTCGCGCTCCCAGTCTTGGTCTTGGTCTTGCAGCAAGAGCCTTGTAATTACTTTTTAGACTCTTACTATTCATTTAAGTTTCATTCAAATCTTAAAAAACCCTATCAGAAAAATCAGATTTTGAGCTTGAATTAGCATTGCCCTAGTAAAGACAAACCAGATTTATAAATGTCTAAAGATTTAATGAGAAATAATAATATTTGTGATTACTTTTTGTGGATAGATACTAGATTTTTCCTTAAGCTTGAAGTGTTTCTGTTTTTTTTTTAAATCTATTTATATCGGTACAATTTACACAAGGCAGTTTGAGATGCGTTAAATATTTCAAAAAACTCATCAAATTTGCTTTTCAGCCTTTTAGGTCTATAACTCAAACTCTCACTACTCGGACTAGAACAAATTGAATCTTCGTCCTCATATCAAATTATAAACTTTTGCGGAGAACAACAAGAATTAATAAAAATAATTATTACGTTAGACTCGAAGTAGAGCTCAATTTGAAATTACTGGAATTAAGATTTACGTCTTTAACTTTTGAGGATAATTCAAGAAAGGCCCAGAAAAGGGATTTATCCGACTAAAAAAATGGAGTGTATGTTTGTAATGTATCGGTTTGAACTAAACTATGCACTCTATTTCTTTTAATGGATATTTTCATTCGCTATTATGTCACTATGTATACCAAGACCAAGACTGCAAGACTCTTGCGTCTTGCGTGTGAATTTGGGCAACACTAGTACTGAAGAGTGATAGCATGAAAAAAATTCTCATTCTATCAAATAAACATTCACTATTTGAAGAAGAGTGACAAAATATCTTAGAATTATTGTAGAATAATTATTTTAGATGTTAATTTTTTATGTATATTACAGTAACATAGTTCCAATAGAGAATACAGAACCACAAACATCATGGCCATTTTGAATGTTAGCTATTATAATACTATTTTCAAACAATATTTACATAATTTTACAATTAACTAAATTATAAAATCGTTTCGACTTTGCCGACCCAAGAAATAATAACGTACTTTTTTCTTCTAAAAATATTATATTATTTCAAATTAGCCATGCTGTTTGCATAGTCAAACTCACAAATTGGCATCGCATGGCAGTTCAATGATGTAAAAGTGAGAATTTCGGATCGTCTACGAAAAATAAATCTATCACATTATACACTATTAGATAAAAACATAAAATAAACAATATATTGAGTTTATCCTTCTGTTTTAAACAGCCAATGAGTCCGAATCACTTTTTATTCCAAATAGAAATTATAAATTTTGTATCACTACTCTTTCAACCGCAATAGAATGTTGCTACGTGTACGTCCGCGCACGTCTACGCAAAACTAGGCGGTTTCGTTCAAAAATGAAATTCGTTTATACAAAAAAGCTGCCATCCACTCTATTCCCAGTCACACAGGACAAGGTCCAAGTCAACGATATAACATTATGTACATCAGACTTTATATTCGCTATATCTATGATGTTTTCTTCTCGCGTTGCCATTGAATTATTCTCTCTTTTAGGTCCGATGCTGAAAATATAAAAAGTAACTTATTATTAGACATATAACACACTTAAAAATTCGATAAAAAGTCAACCGAAGATCAATTCGATAATATACGGCGCACGCATCTGGGTAATATGCTGAAGTTTCACCCATTGCCAACCGTAAACAACTTGAAAACCTTCAAATAACTGCGCACTTATTTCTAAAAGACAGCAAGGGCTGGGGATGTCCATGAGCGAAGGACCGCCAAGCCTTCTACTTGTTTACCTCCATTTTAATTAAAAAACTTGTGGAAAGAGTTGTTGTTTGTTATGCACAGACGGCTTATGTGCACGTGGAGAAATGTATTTATAACACGCCCCACTAATTCAATTTCATAATTACGATTTAACACTCAAACAAGGCAGAAAACATACCTGGGCGTAGTTGATCTTCTGATAGTGGCTGTCGGTTGAAAGGGTCGGTCGCACTGTTTAGCAAATGTCGTAAGATTACAGATCTATCCATCACCTGTTTAACAAATATATTATTAATCTCTTGATATTCGAGACATTATCCAAAATAAACAGTTTACCATTTATAGTAATATATAAGATAATATAAGGTCAAGGACAGGTTACAGGAAAGGTTACAAGGACGGGTTGATGATAGCATCAGCGAACACGGCGTTGTTTATGATCAGTGAGTTTTGACCCCTTGGATCAGCCGGATCTTGTGCGGATGCAGGCCTGAGTCCCGACGCAAAATTCTCCAAGTTGAAGTCTATGAAAGGCCGAGTCCTTGTGCACGGCGAGAAATCTACTGGTTCGGAGTATTATGAACAATCACACGTACAGCGGCAGATCATGCGTTCCTTTTACGTTAAGGTGTTGCTGCTCCTCGCCTAACCACCAAACACAAATGGATACCCACGGACGTATTACACGATCCGGATGATCCTATCACAATAGCTAACAACAAGCTGTTAGCCTCCCGAGAGGATATTTTTTTAATAGTATAGCGGCTAACTGTATGTAGAACAATTCAAGTTTACATAAACCACGATATAATGTCAATAATTAAATCATATAATATATTATATATAGATCTTAATATTATTGTGTTCTTTTGTGCGCACAGGGGCGTATTTTTTTAATTACGATTCTTTTAAATCCATCCAAAGGTTACCTGGGAGAGATCGTTTTGAGCGACAAGACCGCCTATTGAAATTTTCGAATCTCTATATCTATCTAATCAATAAATTTCATATTATATACATAATTTCACATACCTTGCCTGACGGTAGTAAGACGGGATCAGTCATAAGCGTGTCCATGAGCGGATCTCTGAATTCCTCCGGTGCGTCGGCGAATTCATCGCTCCGTTGCTGGTTTGAAACTGAAATAATTACATTACATTGGTTTTATTGGAGGCTGCGTCTTTTTTGTAGTATAGCGGTCAAGGGAGATCATCGCGGCCTTAAACAACCACGCCACAATTTATTAGATTGTGTTGCCGGTTTTTTACGCCGCTTAAGCAGCACTTTTAAGGCTCTTCGATATCCTCACTCACTCTGTCAAACATAGTACAAGTACCGGTTCACGTTGAGTATTTTGTGAGCCCGTGGTATAACTTCGGACGAGCCGGTACAATAAGTGCGTTAGCATATGCTTCAGCGCTTTGTAAACGGTGTGAACTTAATAACTTATAGGAATTTTTTTATCGTCCGTAACTGTTATAAATAGATAAGAACAATTATCAAATGATTGTGAAATCCTATGAAAAATGAATAATTTGATGGCCTATATACTCATGGGAAAAAACCTTCAAGAAAAGAGCGTACACTTTCCTTAAAGGCCGGCAACGCACCCGCGGCTCTGCAAGATCTGGGGTGTTCATGGGCGGAGGACCGCGTGTCCTAGGTGAGCCTCACGCTTCTTTGCCAGCGATGTAATAAAAAAATACTCACTGGCAATTTGATATGCGTTGTCAGCTAGATTCTTAAAGCTTTCTATTTCCGATGATGTCTTGATGCAAGATTTGGATAATCTTATCACCGCCTCCTCGAATAACTCCTTGCGGAAGGAACGCTGTTAATAAATTTACAACCTCATTAAAGTTTTATTAAAAATAATAAATAATTATAATTAAATTAGAAAGAAAATGAATAGGTGAAATTTTAGGTTGAATTAAAAATTCATGCAAAAATATATTTTTTTTATTACCGACAAAAACTAGAGATAAAGTTACGCAGTCCCTTGATACGGATCTAAGTTCGATTTGAGTTTCATAAAAACTAATATTTCATTCGGTTACAAAAGAGCAGAACATAAAGATCTGAATATTTTAAGACATTTTTGAAACCAGCTGCTTGATGAAGCATAATATATTTCCAAAGCAAAACGACTTGGAAACTCACAAAAGAGAGGCCTATGTCCAACAATGGACGTCGTACGGCCAAAATGATGATGATATTTTTTTCATATAGCTTGTGAGATATACCTCGTCCGCAGCAAGTGCGGCGTGAAACTGCGGCGAATCCAGGTGAAGGTAGATGTCCACGAGTTGACTCAACAACCTTCGTGGCTCCCAACCGTACTTCTCGGGTCGTCGTACCTGTTAATTACAATCACTTATTAACAAAGTAAGCATAATATAAATTCGATACAAAACATCTGATAGGAGCGTTGCAATAATCTCTGCAGACATTTCCTATTTAAAAACATTAATTCAAATTGCAAGAAGAAGATTGAAAAGCACTTTGAAATTGTCAAAACAATACAAAAATTACGTAACAAATTCTAGTCTACCACCAGACGTTCGTAATATAGATTTTACCGAAAAAATCGGCTACAAACTCGGTATATATATTTTTAAAAATAGTTTTTTACAATTCTTGTACGATACAAAGTAAGCGTCAAACAAATAAAAAATATAAAATACCTTAAGATTTTTGCACTTGGGCCCACATAACTGCTGTAGATTAAAGTTGAGCATAGAAGCCAGACGATCTACCAACTCAGCACGAAGGAACGGCTCTTTGATATCAACAGTAAGGTACTCCAACATATCAACTGTCTCCCTGCAAGGCCATTTCAATTTATAAACGTTAAATATAAATAATAATAAATATATATATAAAAAACTCTCTGTACGTAGTAGTTTTCCTTTAGTTTTAATCATTATGTTACAGCTGACACCTGTCAGTCCTATTGCAATATTAATATTGTCATCGAATGTTAGAATTAATTAAAATATTACTGTGAATTTGAAATAAATTACAATTACTTGAAACCCGAAGAAAGAGCGTTAAATGTTGATTCTGTTGTTATTTTTACAAACATACAAGAATCATATATATAATATTAAATACTGCGTATTTGTGTACCGCAGATAACTTTATAGACCATAGACATAGCATATAATACAATCTCTGTGGTGTCACCTTAATACTAATTGGAATTGCTGGGTGTCTTAAGCTATCTCCATATATTACTATTATAGTGGTAGATTTTGGAGGCTCGTACAATTACAAACAACCAAAGCGCGGAATATGACGCAATTGTCCATGGTTGAAGGTAATCTCTTACCATAGAGAAGGCCCACCGTTGCCAGCTGTATCATAAAAAAATCTTACCTAGCCAGTGTAAGGTATGAGCGGCATTGTCTCTCGTCCTGTGCAAGTCCACGATTCCGGGTTTCATTGCCCGCCTCCGATGATTCAGACTCTTGAGCCTCATGAATTCGCTTCAAGTACTATAAAAGATAGAGTATATAAAGTTAAAAAGTAAATTGCACACTGAGCACGCCGTAGTGTTAATTTGGTTGTGTACCCACATCACCCGTGGGAGACCCATGCTGAAGCATTTTTTTTACATCAATGATGGGAAACGATCCGGAGGCTCACCTAGGGCAAGCGGACCTCCCCATGGACACTCCCAGCCCTTGCAGAGCCGCGGGTGCGTTGCCGGATTTAAATGGTGACATTAATTGGACCAGGCTTTCCGAAGTGATACCACGGGCTCACAGAATGCTCAACGTTAAACGGTACTTGAGATGTGTTTCACAGAGTGAGTGAGGATATCGGAGGCTCTTAAAAAGCCGTGGGCGGCGGTGTTCTCTGCCCAGTTGTCTCCTATGTCATAAAAAAGTACACCATTGTATTAAATTAAATAGTTAATGTGTAAACATAGACTTAAATTATTACTTTTAAAAATATTTCTTCCATATAAACATTTAAGTCATGTTTATAAAATCATAGGATCTAATATAAATACACTATTATAATTATTATATTAAATTAATTATTTTTTTTAAAACAACTATAAAAAATTCAGGAGTTTTAACATATGAGGCATAAGAAAAGATAGGTGATATATATACATACCGTCAAACATTCATCCAATAAAAATGTAGTGTCATTCATGAGCATGTTAATAAACTTCACGAACTGACGACCGGAGCGAGATTCGTTCACGATAGCCTGGAAACAAAGGCGACACCATTTTTTAAATTCTATAGCGTACAACGGAGCAGGTGGATCTCCTATAATATGGAAAGAGAACACCGCCGCCCATGAACAGCCGTGCCATAGTGCGCGCATTGGTTGTATTGCCGGCTTTTTACGCCGCTTAAGCGGCACTTTTAAGGGCCACCGATATCTCCATTAACTCTGCGAAACACAGTACGAGTACCGTTTTACGCTAGAGTATTCTGTGAGTCCGTTGTATCACTTCAGACGAGCCGGCCCAATTAGTGCGTCAGCATATGCTTTAGCATGGTTCTCCCACGGATGAAAATTTAATTGATATGATTATAACATTATAGGGCATTTTACAGGTCTTTAACGGTAAAATTTCTTCGATAGTCTTAATCACTCAGCGAAACAGTACAAGTACTGCTTCACTCTAGTATTCTGTAAGTCCATGGCAAGACTTCATATTAGCTGGTCCAAGCATATGCTTCAGCATGGTTCTCCCACTAGGGATATAAATTAATAAAAAAATATAGTATTCACAGACAACACTTACTTGCTTGTGTATCGGTCGATCCCACATTCCCTTCAAAATAACACTGATATGAAATCGTATCGTGAACTTATCATAGAACTCCGTACTCTGTCCCGTAGTTTCGATGTCCGTGTAAAACTTCATCAGGGCACTGGGCAACGCCGTTTGGGACATCGGGTGATCCATAAACTTCTCATAAACGTTCTTCAATTTCATTGGGAGAGATAAATGTATCACAAATAGGACTTCCACGATTTTCGCGACCAGGTAGGGGTTTTTTATTAGATGAGAATTGCAAATTGCGCTTAGCAGCCAGGTTATTATCGGATCCTCGATGTAGTAGGCCACTATTTGTGGGACATATCTGTTGGAAAATTATCGAATTGAACGATTTAATAAAAAATACCTCTACCAGTAGAAAGAAAAGTATGTATGTTGAATGAATTGAAAAACAACATTTCACCTCTTTTATAAAGTGCATAAAGCAATTTGGGATAGACTGCGAAATATAATTGTAATAAAGGTATGATAGCAACCCTTAGTGGTTAAGCAAAAAGAATTATCACTACAACTGTATAATACCTAGACTTAATACAAAAAGGTTTTACTTTTTTTGTTAGCTCTAAAAATAGGAGTTAAAAAAAAGAGGAGCCAGGAGAAAAGCTACACAAGTTTTGAGCTTAGTA
>DWCF01002461.1:0-23874 GCA_018230265.1 Delias oraia | reverse complement strand
CATAACCCCAGGTGACAAAACGTCACCTGGGGTTTTGACGCTCCAATGATTAACCCAAACGAAGAAAGTAAGAAAGTTATGAATTATGAATTTCTCGACTAGATTTCTTTTACAGTTTGTAAGTTTAGCTGATAAGTGACTATGTTGTGAAATGACGATATTTCACTCTGAACTTCCAATTTTTAATTTCTTCAATTCTTTGCATTTTAATTTATTGGTTCTTCTAAACGTTTTCAAAAGTGTCATACTTATTTCAAATATTAAATTATCTCTAAATGTATTCTCTGTTTTTATTGGTAGAGAATAGATTAATTGACAAATGAACAGATTGCGGTAATTCCCCTACACGATTCAAAGCGAGTCGTTAACGTATTTAATTTACTATTCCTTTATTGTAGGCAGGAATCCCCTGGAAATATGGATTGCCATATGCTTAAAAAAGTCTTATAAGTGAACTGCTTACGTCATCACTGTCCACACCGCTCTCTGTACAAAAGTAACAATAAAAAGCATATTCAGTGAAATCTCGTTAATTTGAACCCCGTTTAGTCGAAATCCTCATTAAGTCGAAGCAAATTGCTATTACTTTCTGCTGAAGCTCTAAATGCGCGGTATCTCCAATTAATTAGATTGTAACTCGAACAAAATGAATTTCCCTTGTTTAACATTAGCTCAACAAGAGGCAAATAATTCTTATAAACAGAACTTTTAAAAGTCAAAATTTCAGCCAAAAAATCCTATGTATCTCAAATTTCTACTTAACTTGAAAACTTATTAACTCAAACTTTTTAGCATTTCCTTGACATTCGAGTTATCGATATCCCTCTGTAATACACTTGTGCCGTACTAGTCATAACGATAAGTGCAGAATGGGAAGCGCCGGTACACCTCACCACGAGTGGCGTATTCATCTTAATTATGCAAAACTGGGATATTTGCGTTTGGTATCGCCTTCACCTTGACCGTAAAACAAATTGTGGCAAGGCAGCGGGCACTGCCCGCCGAAAGTGAAATTGCGCGCGCAACGTTCAACGGGATCGCACGCGCACCTACGCCGACCGCTTTAATACAGTATAACACTTTACGGTACGAAGTATATTCCAAATGCTCTCCACGGTCCCTATCAAATATTTACATATATTTAAATATCTATTGTGAAAGCCTATGCAGATCAAACAAATTTAAATGTTATTTATTCCACAAGGTCAACTTCTTAAAAGTAAAAGTATAACATAGCATAGCATTGATCATCCGCATCACCTCGACGTGTGTCGGTTCAAAACTGAAAGTTTTTATGGCATTATATGCCGCACACCACCGCTATGTGAAATCAGCTGCATGAAGAAGCATTTCCAAAGTAATACGACTTGGAGACTGCCAAATAAAAATCACAGGAGCTGGGGGTGTCCATGGACGGAGGACCACTTACCCTAGTTGAGCCTTGTATTCGTTTTCCTCCCTGTTTTCATATAGAAAAGCCACATATTAATGTCTTGAAGATTAAAGTTTCAGTTGGTTTGCGTACGTACCCAAATCCAAGAATAACCAGGAAATTTTCAAGAATAACCAGTGGACTAGTGGAAAGCGCGGTTGCCCATTTGCGACGTTGTTCTCTTACCATAAAGGAGACCCGCTGCTCCGTTGTCCGCTATACCACAACAACATTTAAAATACCTACTGAGCTGATGTAATTACATTTCCATAAGCCCACCTGCCCCAGTTCTCCTATACCACAAACTAAACGCGTTAATTTGACCGGATGAATAGACTATAATACAAGGTTCTCAAACCAGTTCCTGTGATTAGCCAATTCAACCTCTCTTTTGGAAATTATTAGTATAATATATCAATAAATTTTGGTCTTGATCTAGTTGTAAAGTCCTTTTGGGTTTTATTGGTTGATACTATTGCTTGCGAAGGTTTCTGATCTATCTGTATGAGAGGAAAAATTTAATCCCACCGATTTTGTCGGTTGTTTTTCTCAGCTTCGAGCGCGTCCATTTATGGCCTGTAATTTAGTTTTCATGTATATTCATTAGAGACCTTATTGTATAATATGAATACATGTGTTTTTGCTTTGATGGACTTAAAGTTTATTCCAAGTGTTAGGATGTTAGGTATTTGAAAAGTATTACACAAATATACTCAATGCTCAACTCAAATGAGCTTAGAAGCCACTGCGAAATATGAACTTTTAGGCAGTAATTTTTAGTAAATAAGTGAGCCTATTATATAAAAAAGGCTTGTTTATGAACATCGAAGCCTTCGATGAATAGAACTTAGGTTAAGTCGAACCTCGGTTTGTTAAACACCGCAGAATCTTGAAAAAAATGTTCTATATTTATATTCCTTTTAAAACCTCTTTTACTCAAAATCTATACCCTCTATTAGTGTAAATAATAAATGAGGCCCTCCAAGTCATTTTGGTAAATTTTTTCCCTCCATAACCCGAAAAATTAAATTACCTCTGTCGCTCAAATATAGCAATATTTTATTTTACAACCTTCACAATTAGATTATTTGAAATTCATTACGCCGATAATTCGAATAGAAATAACTTGCCGACTAAGAATTCGCCGACAATGTAAGTACAACATTGTTTCCTGTTAAGCAATTTAGGAGTAAACAATAAATAGAATTATTACGAATTTATGACTGACGTAAACGCGTTAAAGTGTGAACCTCATCCACTTTATGTCGAATCAAAATCCGATGTCGAAATTCTCTATAAGTCGAAGACTCTGTAACTCGAATGTTTTGGCATCTCCTTTATATTCAACCTATAGAACCTACTGTATTGGCTAAAATAATTCACCAACAGTAAGTGAAACGACTAAAATTTGCGTCGCATTGATAAACTTCTGTCAAGTTTTTCGAAGGTCGGATAAATTATCTTAATTTAGCCCCCAAAATTCGTTCCGTTGGCGTGCGACAGCGGAGAGGCCGCCGAAAGTGTGTCAATGTGGCGTTAAACTTATATTCTGTGAAGGCACTGACATTTTTCGAATTATTACCTACTACACTTATTCAAACTGATGTAACAATCTAAAGTAACATACTACAAGAATGTTCTACTCCGGATGTTCTATGCAAGTTTTGACGGTCAAATGATATCAAAGCAAAAGATGTCTAATTAGTCAATATATATTGCCTACTTAGATTAATAATCTTTAGCTGTGTGAATATTGGTGTCCGTAACAAGTGCTAGGGTGCACAAAAGCTAAGACATTTATTAATATATTTATCTAAAGAAAAATTGAGGCGAAACAGGGACAATGCGTTTATTTTTATAAGGAATTTCGTGAGGCAAGTGGATGCTCACAGAATACTCAGCGTGATACGGTACTTGTACTGTGTTTCGAGTGAGTGAGGATATCGGAGGCCCTTAAAAGTGCCGCTTAAGCGGCATAAAAAGCCGGCAACACAATCATTGCGCGGTTGTGGATGGGCGGCGGTGTTCTCTTACCATATAGGAAACTAACTTGCTCCGTTCACTATAGAAAAAAAAGGAACGGTGATCCTTGACGGTCGATCGGTGAAGCAAGGACATCTTTAGTCTTACAAGGGCAAATAATGTATTGTCGGTTTAAGGAATAGATACGCTCTTTTCCTGAAATTGTATAAGACGACGTAAAATCTCCCAGTTTTTTGAGCACTTGTTTTCCCAATTAGGTAAGTTTTATTATTTAAATGAAAGTAAACTACCAATACAGATTTGTATAAAAAAACTGACTACTTAATATGTTTTTTTCTATAACGTATTCTTTGAAAGCGCTCCAAAGGAGTTTTTTTTTCTGTTAGTGCTTCGAGACTGTAAAAATATGTAAAATCCTGTGTTGGTAGGTAATGTTGAAAGCCGTTCATAAATATAGACGCTTCAACCAATGTATCAGTCTTGGCCAAGTGCAGGTTTTTATCGAGTGATAAGAGCTGATAAGAGGTCAATGACTTCCTGCATTCTCAAACAATGGGGGATTTGCCCTTTGAGCTAGATGTTTATGTATGTAATATAATAGTTTTATTGCAGCTCATGTGCACTAACAAACCCATTTATCGCGCGTGGGCGTTTCCCACCAAATATATATGCCCACCAAATATTGTTGGCATCGTTTTTAAGATATTAATTTTTAATTTTAAGGTATTTATTTGGTATCTGGAAAAACTTAGCATTGGCCGGGCAAGTGTTTTAAAAATGTTGCGTGTGAAGTCGTCCAACTAACCAACCTAATCTAGTGCTGTGTAGAGCTATACTTAGTTTGACTGTGTATTTATGCAATATGAGCCATGAATGTATCTCGTATCTTTGGCTCTTGGGTTAAATGCCCAGTGCGACCCTCCGATGGTCCTACTTGGGCCTAAATTTTCAAGTGAACACTCGAGACGATGGAAATTCCTACTAGCTAATGCCATGAGGTTTTAGTTCGGGTATTGCATTCCGTAGTTCCGAGTCCTAGAAATTCTCTCGTTAGAGGGAAATGCATCAATGCATTTCCTTACTTTAAAGAAAGGCATCGCTCCTGCTGTCCAACTACATAATTATAATGGCAAAATCTGATTGTTAACAGCCAGTGAAGATGCACGAGCCGCTGAGTGACGGAGAGCCGGCGCACCACGCCCGCCGGCCGATGAACGCTTTTCTCATATTCTGCAAGCGTCATCGCAGCGTCGTCCGGGACAAGTATCCCAATCTGGAGAACAGGTATATCCTGGAAATACATTTTTAATGGTATAGTAGGCGATGGAGTAAGCGGGTCTTTTCTATGGTAAGACATCACCGCCGCTCATGGAAAACCGCGCCACAAACTATCAATATATCTATGTAAAATAGAACTTTAATTTGTTCACAAGTAACAAAGAGGTAATTTTATTCGAGTTGTATTGAGAATTAATCACATTTTACTCTCCTTTGTGCGCACGCTGCTTGTTCAGCAGTTGTTTATGCTTAAATTATCAATTTAACACATAAAGCCTTGAAAATATACAGTTTTTTAAAATAATTTGAAATATGATGCGCTTGTAACAATGACGTAAACTCTTGAAAAGTAATTTAAGTACTCTACAGTGTTGCAGGTCATTCATATTAGCGTAAAAGACATCCGTTGTTGTATGCAAATCATTTATAATGTGACAAATTTTGCCTACTGTAGTAAGTTGGTCCTTGGCGTTAACAACATCATAATATGAAATTATTTTACTCCAATTTTAATGAAAATTGGATCAAAACGATAGTTGGCATATTATTGTTTGTGTTGCATAATTCTTATATTGCGTTTGCAATTTTTTCAGATCGATCACCAAAATCCTTGGAGAGTGGTGGGCCAACTTGGACAAGGAAGAGAAAGCTTGCTACACAGGTCTTGCTAAACAGGTACACATTAACATTCTTCGCAATGAGATCTCGAAAACGAGTTTCTCAATTGAATGATGGCTCTATTCTGTTCCAGTACAAAGACGCGTTCTTCAGTGCGAACCCCGACTTCAAATGGTACAAGTTGCCCGCGCCGCCACTGCGCACTCTGTCCGCGCGTCCCCGCGACACCGCCGACAAACAAGAGTCACCCAATGAGTATCACGAGGAATATGAGAGGACGAACAATAACTCCACAAGAGTAGACTTCAACAAGAAACCCAACGCCACAGAAACGGAAAGTGAGCCAAATGAAACAGCAATGTTCACACCTGGCAAACTGGCTGATGAAGCTCAAATGGGAGGCCTCAGCAGTCTCCTTGTCCAGAAGACTGAAAATACGACTCCAAATCCATTTTACTTACCCTTTAAGTTCAACACGATCTCAACTTCGGCGCAACATAGATCTCAAGAAGAGGAGCCGAACTCGCCGAAGCAGAGCTCCATAAGTGAACTGCAAAACGCTTTAAGTGAAACCACTAAGATATTTAATGAAGAGTTCGAAGATAAGGAGCTCTACTACAGCTCGAACGATCCAAACGACCAGTTGACTAACCAAGATGTGATAGACCAAATAGTCGATAAGCGTTACTCGAAAGATGAAGACAGGAACTGGTCAGACGATGAAAAGAACTCGAAGGCGGGTAGGTCGTGTAAGGGCAAACGTTACCAGGAGTTTATGGCCGTCGGAGGGCTCATGGTTAAGCGGCAGAGGAGGGAGTTCGATCGCGCGGACGAAGGATACAACCCCGCGTGTAGCTGGGATCCTGGTAGCTACCCGAATAACTTCGCCGATTCTTCTACATTGAACATATTCGACACGCCGGCTGAAAGCGAAAGAGTTGATGCAGTCCAATCAACCGAAACAGACAATAATACAAACAAAACGTTCAAAGCCGCTGACTTTGACTTAGATGCGAAAATTAGGGCCCTGCCCTCGCTCAGCCTAGAGAAGTTCCAGCAGAGGAAGCGCGAAAACAAGCGCAAAAAGAAAACGATCAATTTGAAGCCCAAGGCTTTGGAGTCGTCGCAAATCATCAATTCTGTGCCGCGCCCTCCCATGGACGAGCGGCGAGAAATGGCTGAAAATTGGCGCGAACACGTCATCGGCAGTCAGAAACGGAAACCGAGAAAAATTAGCATCACAAGACTAGAAATAAACAGCCTCGTCTCCAGCGACATAAGTGGTGGGAACAAAATAAGTCCAGAGATTAAAATAGCGACCGAGGCACCGAAAACCGTACTCCACAACATGGAAATCTGCAATCACACGCCGCATAACATCGACCTGTTCGCGCTGGCAACACTCGCAGAGGTCGCGGCCAACACCTCGAAAATAGAGGAGTCCAACGAACTCGCCCAAGCGAGCGACCCTCCCATGGTATGAAATGCCGGTCTAGCCTTAAAAGATATTCCAAAAATTATTTACTTTATAATGAGAAAATATTTATATAGATCTACTTTTACATAACGCATAAAAGATAATTGTACACTTTTAACGATAGATTTTATAAACTAGAGATAGAGTCTATTTATTTAGAAGATCTATATGTATACCTAGAAGTAGCGATTACCTGCTTATTAGATACACTAAGGATGATAAATGTCGTGCATGCAGGCATCGTGTATTTTTATGTGAATTGAAGGAAACACTCGGTATACAGAATGTGTAATCGCCAATTAAAAGCACCTGTATTCCGGCCACTCATCACAATAATTTTGAAAATGCCAAAAATAAGTCATCGTAAATAATTCAACTTTAAATAAGTAGTTAGTTTATATGTCTGCCTTAAATATAATTTCACTGATCAAGGAATCGTTGAGACGAAATGTTACAGCCGGTGGATAGGAAGCTTTTGACATGTGTTAAAATGACAGTAAGTTGTCTATGGACAAACGTTTCCTACATAGATCCATAGACAAACTGTCTACGATCGGGGAAACTAACTGTCTTAGAATGAAATATAAGACACTTGGATATGACTGCGTTGCATTTTTACGATTTGATTAATGCTAATGAGCAAATCGATATACACTTTTATATAAAAGCCCATCACCCTCCATTAGCGTGTATGAAACTTAAAATGTCAATGAAGATGATGGTTGATTTACCCAAATATCATTTGATATTACCAGGAATACAATCACATTTGCGAGTGAAACTCGTCACGTATAACTTGTGATAATTTTTTATTTAGTTTTATTGAAAAAATAATTGTTTTTTTCGTTTCTTTATCTGTTTTTGACACCTGTTAAAGTATCAAATTATCTAGCTCCAAGTTTACAGACTCTTTAACGGCTTTTTATTCGTTTGTTTTCTAAGCTATGCATATTATGAGATGTTGGTGTTAAATCATAGATGTCATCTTAATGATGTGACGTTATTTTGGAGGAAACAACCCGTTAAATAGTCCGTGATTGGCCTGAAATACTTCTTATGTCCCAGTTAGGTACCTGATTAAAAAAACCTTGTCGACTATTGCATCAGTCGTTTGATTTTAACTTTGTAAGCTACATTTTTTACGGAACAGTGTTTCTCAAATCTTTGTTTTTAAATGTTTTAATAATTTTAATGGCGACGTTTTTTCGGTAAGAAGTTTAATGGTGCGTAGTTTTTGTTGCAGATCTAGTCTAGAATAGAGGAGTTTATCGTGTTAAAAACTAAATTCTAAAGTGCACTTATATTATTTAAAGTTATAAAAGATGACACAAGCCATAATGTGACATGCTCATCCAAAGACCAAATGTATTTATAGTATAGAAGCTAGGTTGTAGTTTAGTCTATTATATACATATATATTGTAGTGGTATATAATATCACAGATGATACTTTAAAATGTTTGCGTGCAATTTTTTGCATTCCAAATTGTCAATCCCTTTTGGTTAGAAATTGTTTCCTATTTGCATATTCCATTTTATTTATGGTTACGAGTATGTTTCGTATCGTTACTTGATGAGATTTCTACAAGAACTGAAGTTAATATGTTCTGTTAATATATTGTATCTAGTTTTGCAATGATTTTATATCGAAATGCTTATGTTTGCCTTAAAGAGACAGAGCCTTATTTTGAATGGAAGTAGATGTTAAGATATAAACGGGGCCACGTTGCAGGTAAAGTAAGGCATAGAGTATTTATCGTTGACATCATTTACATTTTATACATTTTCTATAATATGATGAGCTTATACATATTATATACTTTTAAAATTTTATAAAAATATGGTGCTGTCAGATCTGCGTTATGTTGATAAGAGTTTTAGTGAGAATACATTTTATTCAAACTGGGAGGTGATGTGTCGAGAATTATCACGTACTGAAAATATTTCTAGCCCACTTTCATGATTTATTTCTTACCAGAATATAGAAATTAATAATCTATGTAAATTCCTAGAAGAAACAAACGATGTGAAATCATTTCATTGACACATCATCTTTCTTGATTTCCCATCACCTTTTCAAAAAGTTTCTATCTAATAAGGAATTAGTGATTTTTTAACTATTAGTCATAAAAAATATTGTTTAATTTTAGGACCGCAAATTATTTTAGTGCTGTGAATTTGTTTTTAATTGTCCATAAAATACACTCGGCACAAATTTGCGTGTTACTCATCTATGTTTAAGAAATAGATGTAGGAACAGTCGTTGTTTGAGAAACACTGGTCTTATTTAGGGCATAATAAGTCAGTTCCCAAAGTATTTTGTTGAATGTTTTGTTACAAGCAAGTGCGGTTGATTAAATACTTTTATTATTGTAGTAGGTAATAAAGTTTATTCATATTATTATATTGTTGTTTTATTTTGTAGCAACCTCGAGAATGATATTAGCAAGTTCTTAAAAAGAATTTGTACAATTGCATAACTCAATTAGAGTTCAAAAATTATTAATGAGATTTTCGTATGTGATCATTGCTTAATCGATCAAGTAATCAAGCCTAAAATAAAACATAAATAAAGCTTTAATATAAAAAACCTTACAGTTTTATAAACCTAACCTAATTTATATTTCATAGCATCAAATTAAAAATTATGATCTAAATATTGCATGAAATGAGTAGATACTAAAAATAAAAAGTAGATTATAAACAGACGCTAATTGTCAATTGTTTTGATAATTGACTTGTGAAGTCGTTTATTTGTGTAAAGATTTTCAATGTCCAATGTTGTGAAAAATGAAAAATAATAAATATCCATTCTAAGGAAGCGTTTAGGCTATTTTTACATTAATAAAAGGAATACAATCTTATTAAACAGGTGCAATAGTTTGTTTGTCACAAATCTGGATGAAGATATTATGATTGCGGCATCTGAACCGTTGGTAAGTTTTAAATTTCGCTTGAATGGGCCAAATTTACATTTTTAATATATAATATATTTATATATTAGCCTTATAATATTAATAAAAATTATATATCTATTTACCGGTAACCTCAACATCAAACCATTCCAGTTATGATAGCTAAAAGTGCTTTGCAGTTTCACCCGCGTAAATTTCTTCATAATTTGGTGTAATATAAGTACTACTAAATCTAGTATTCTCCATATTATCGGTTACAATTGATGAAAATAACCTACTTAGTTTCTTAATTGTATATAGATATGTTGATTGCTTTTTCTAAACTTTCAAAATTTTAGGAGTTTGTGCCGCATGGACGTACAGTACTTGCAAACCACCCTGGTAAAATATACAGCAAGGGGATCAATGTCTCAGCCTCTGAAAATTCCTTATTGTATAAGCTTACCAACTTTGGAATCAAGGATGACAGTATTCTGGAATCGAAAGAGGAAGATAATGAGTGGTGGACTATCAGGGAAGTCTATTACAAAGCTAAAGGTATGTAGGTTACTAATTAATGTATGTCTTATATCAAATCATACTTTAAATAGGTCGCTGACTAAATGTTAGTCAAAGCCTTCTCTACTAAAAGCCAAAAATTTATATAGTTAAATAAATACTCATTAGTAAGTATTGTAAGAGATAATCTCTGTATAATACTTAATTATACCTTCAGAAGCAGATGAAGAGGAATCAGACTTGGTTAAAGACAGTAAATTAGAAAATGAATCATTTCGACCACCTAGTAGATTCAAAAATGATTTTAATATATCAATTAAGTCTGAACTAATGAGCGGTTTAAAAAAAGATGACTCTTCAACATCTAAAGTTGGTAGTGCTGATAGTTCAAGCAATATGTGCAGAAAGTTTAATCTGAATTGTGCACAAAAGCAAAAGAATACAAGTTTCAATCCCAAAACTGATTGCTATTATGAAGAAGAGCTTTATTTCAAAGGATGTACAGCAGTTTGGTCTAAGGGTATGTATTTGAGAGTTGTTAGAGTATAGAAAGCTTTATAATTTTTTGTCTATGTGAGCTTTACAATATATAAAGATTATATATGTGACAGACTCCAACTACTTATCATTATAAACTAATCATCTTAAAATGTTATTCCATATTCAACATATTGTTTTAATATTGAAGTATCCTTAATTTCAGTAGTGTTAATTTTTTTTAGGTCTACTCTCCTCACCTGGCACAAAAGTATCCGCACCCGAGCAACGAGAAACAATTGCTTGCTATACAACAGAAAATCCAATCAAACATGCTGCCTTTGTAGATTTCCATGTGGATATAAAAAACACAATGCTTTTAGATGGACTTAATTCACAAATTGGTGAAGCAAAGAAAAATATTAAAATAGAGAATGACATGGAGCACATCAAATCGAATGCCATGCCTTCTATTCTCATCATAGATAGTAAATGTATGAGAGTGTATGACATGGATGGACGGGAATACATCACTAGTCTTCCCTTTCAAGTGAATAAAGTTTGGCCAATGAAATTTGGGGTTCTTTTAGAGAAAGATGCAACACCCCTTCTTCATAATTCCGTTCTACCAATATCTATTTTAAAACACAATGAGTCCTATAATAGTACATTTTCCAAATCGAAAATGTCTCTACATCATTTGAGTGCAAAACTGAGAGCAGAGTCCATATCGGGATATGACCATGAGTATCCTTTACCAACCTGTTTCTCATTAGGCCATCCTTTAGATGAGGTTACACCGATTTTAATGAAATCACCCACGCACGGCCTGCAATATTATAACGATGGAGATTTACAAATTGTCTTTGTCTCATCAAATCCGAGCCTACTGCTCTTATACGATTGGAAGTCAGGAACACACTCACTGTGGAAAATAAGAAAAGCCGGTCGTGATGAATGCCTATCTATGTGTTCCAATATGAACTCGACCACGTTCAACCAGTCTTGCGACTTCCGTAGCCCGTCACACAGTATGAAAAGTTGGGGCAGTCCGTTACATTCCAAGAAGATGACGACTCCCTCTAGACAAAATAGTACTTTGGCAAATATTTTCCACCAGCAAGGCCTCTCCCCTCATACTTCGATTGGTCAAGCCAGCTGCCCTTCTACAGCCAACACAGTTGACCAAACTCCACCTTCGCTGCCTCTTTACCCTGATGTGTGCATTGATCACATTTTCACTGAAAATCAAAGTGCCAGACGGGATCCCATAGAACAACCGAACAATGTCAAGGCATTCCTACACACAGACCTAGTCGGTCACGAGTACTTATGTTATATGGTGAAAGTAGATGGAGTGAGTAAGTTGCAGATTATGAGGTTAAAAAGGTCCCACTCTCACGGACGGTCGCGTAAAACCAACATAATAGTGGGTTGGGTGACGTCCGTGTTGGCAAAGGATGCTGTGGTGTTGGACCATTTGAAGATGATAGCTTTGGTTGATGAAACTGGAAATATTTTATTGCACTCTGGGAATAATTTGGTTGGAAAGGTCAGTAAGATTACTGTTTGAGTTGCTTTGCTCGAGTGATGTTTTCCTAATCTAATGTTATTGAGCCTCATTCAATTCAATTGCAAATCGATTCCTTATGAGATGTTAACGTCGACTCATTTTGAAATTGAAATTTGCTTATAACATTAATATAGTAATAATCACGGCAGACGTCGTCCGCGTTTGGCAAAGTAATTGTTCTACATATTTATTGTTTAGCAGTGTGTGTTTATTTTGGGTTGTATTTTAGCTTAAAGTTAGCGTGTGTTTAGAGTGGCTGCCAGATATTTCTGAAGACCTGTTCAGGGAAACTTATTGAATTGTTATTTTTTAAAAATTTCAGGTTCATGTCGGAGGGGTGTTAGCCCGACTCATAGACTCGCCATACACCAAGAGTAAGAGTTTCGCGTCACCATTTCCCCGCCGTAGCAGCTTGCTGCCAACCCGAGCAGACACCACCTTCGATGATTCAGCCTTGCATCTGCTGTCTCCGGTACCACATTCTACATTCTCCAGACTAGAACACAAGGCGAATTTAGGTAAAGCAAACTATATATAAATTAAATTCATTTCAAGAGAATTTTTATGCTATTGCATATCTTTAATCGCGGTCTTTGAGCGCATCTATCAAATGTAGAATTTGCGTAACAGAATAAAGCGTGCGAAGGCGTAATGTGTAAAGTGCGCAGGCGACCACATCGCTCGCTCCCCCGAGAGTGCAGACACGCCAGCATGCGTGCTTGGTGGACAAGTGGGACACCACCGAGCGGATGCCGCGAGACAACGCGTCTTGTTATAGCGCGAACGTAGATGCGCATAACGTACTATTACTGGTCACGCTGATATATTATCATAAAAAGACCAATTACTGTACCGTGGCAATCCACGAGTGCCAGACTTTTTTCTTAAAACTTGTAACACCTCTTTTCAGGCATACGCGGCGTATGCGACGCAACCGGCGATCGGCTGAACTTCCGCTTCGAGTCAGGCCAGTTGTATCGCATCGCCCTGCCACCGCCTGCACTTGCCCCGCTCATCCACCGCACATGCCACTCGCTAGCTGCCATACTACCAAAAGAAATAACTATGCAGGTATTTTTTTAATTGTGTTTCGAAAGTGATTTCATTTTTACATATATACATCGAGCTTCGGATATTCTCAGGCCTTTTAATTTGTCATGAACTGTTTAATTTGATATATTGAACCTCAATCTGATTTCACGTGTTGTTTATGGTATAGCGGACAACGGAACAGGAGGTCTTCTATACGAGAACAGAACACCGCCGCTCACGGAAAACCGAGTAAAAACGATAGCGGAACGATAACGGTACCGCGTTACGATTGTGTTGCCGGCTTTATTCGTCTCTTAAGCGCCGCGACTTAGTGGGCATATATTATATTTAACACTGTTGTTTTGTAAGCCTAATCTCATATTTACCCTCGGCTATACCATGAGTTGATACGTCGGTCACTCAACCATATACACCAGGGATTCCCAATTTTTTTAGCCCGCGGCGCACTTACAAACTTAATATTTTGTCACGGCGCCCTGGTCATTAAAAAACAGTGAAAGAAATATGTACCAACAATAATACTAATTAAGCAAATAATGCCTTAATCGTCATTGACTTTAAAACCGGTCCGAAGCCTACCCAGACGTGACGAAACAAACTCAGAGGAACTGTTTAGGGCATTTAAATTTATTTCAACAATTTTCATTTTATATGTAAATATTTTCAGGTATTGATAAAGTGGTATGGAGTGAGAAACGCTCCCGGCACGCAGGACCTTACGCCGGAACAAGAGTGGGATATGTTCTCCAATCTGCTGCTCTCGCTCATTGGATACGATGTGGGTACACAGAATTCGGATGAGGACGCAGAAGTCATGCCCAAGAAGCAGAGAACCTCGAACGACGGCTCCCAAGACGACTGGGAGCATATGATGGGGTCGAAATTGCATAAGCTCATGAACAGTACCTTCGCGAATATCCTCCATCTCAAAACGTTTAATGTCAACTCAAAGCAGAAAAAAATAGAACACGAAGGACTTGTCCAGTTCAACTGGAATGCTCCGCTTTTTCCATATACGGTTCACATCTTCTACACGATCCATATTCTTTACGAGGACTTGAAGCTATATACTCTGTACAAAAACGATGTGAAACTGGTCTCCAGGTTCCTGTACCAGATAGCGAGGGACGTTGGACTGGAGAAGTACGTGGACCACTATTGGTTGGATTTTCCGACGGATTTTCGTTGCGCCGGCGAGAGCAACTCGCAGCTACACGAAGATGTTAGGAAAATGTTGGTGCAGCCGAATTATTTCAGCCTGGAGCCGCCGAATGTTTTCGCCTATCTGAACTCCGTGTTTCGGGACGTGGACGAAGGCAGCTACCCCTACATCGCTCAGGTCAATGATGTCACCAGGAATGTTATAGAGGTACAACCAAATTTCACTTTCACGCTTATTAAAGACCAGTAATCCATTTTGACTGTGTCTTGTTAATGAGAGTTATCATTGTATAGAACCAAAAACGTATAGGTAAATCACTAACCTTTTTTTTCTTCAAACATTAGCTTTACAGTTCTCGGGATTGCTCGATTTTAAACTTCATTTTAGTAGGATTTTGGCTACATTTATTAGTAAAATGAATATGCTAAAGTGTGACCAACTGACTTAACTAGTTAACATAGCGCCGTAGTTAACATTTTAAGATATAATGGCGTTTCGTTGCCTTTGATTCTATATGCCTCAAATATTCAATTTAGTTAGTGACAGATCGGTCACAATGAAACCTAGCCTTTATGTGGATGGATATAAGTTTGGGATTGGTATTGCTGATCAGATCCTGGCAGCGAGTGGGTGCGGGCGTGGAGCGGGCGTCCAGGCGCTGTGCGTGGCGGGCGGCGAGGCAGCGGGGCTGGCCAGCAGCACGCCGAGGCCAGCTTATGCATCTACGCACAGCTCGCCACACGCCGCGTCTCTTCTGCTCGCTTGCGAGAGGGGTACGTTTTGTATTTTTTTATTATATAGGGGAGAACAGAGCAGGCGGGTCTCCTATACTGTAAGAAAACACCTCCGCTCATCACCAAACGCATCTCGGCTGCGCTTCCTATGTTGTCGGATGATTACAAGTATACAAGCAATTAAAAAAATCCCTGGCACTAGAAAAATGTTTTCGCCCGTGGGAGAACCATGTTAACGCACTAATTGGGCGGGATCGTCCGAAGTGATACCGTGATCTCACAGAATACAGCGCGTGAAACGGTACTTGTAATTGAAACGGTAATTCTAGTGTGTTTCACTGAGCGAATGAAAATATTGGAGGCCCTTAAAAATGCCGTTTAATCTGCATATAAAGCCGGCCACACCACTAATACTTGCACTGTGGCGCTGTTGTCCATGGGCGGCAGTGTTCTCTTTCCATATAGAAGACCCGCCTGCTCCGTTATTTGCTATACCATAAAAAGCAAGGAATAATTGTTTCATCAGGTATTACCAACCGGGTTATAAACAAGCTGCCCCCCGCGCTATCGCTGATGCTGATAAGTATATTCAGCCGCTGCAAGGCGGAGCCGCCTTCCGGCTGGCCGGCGGCCGCATACCGCCTGGCCATGCGCGAGGACCTCGCCATACAAGCGGACATCATGAATAAGATCAAGTCTACAGACCAGTACTTGGAGAGTGAGTCCGATTTGTTGCTATTTGGAATAACAACTACTTAAAATTTTATTTAATTAACTCCTTTACTATTAAGTAGAATATGGAAACTCCCGAACCCGAACCTCGGTTAGTCGAAATCCTCATTCAATGAGAAAAATTCTATTCCCTTTAATTAAACACTGTAACTCGAAAAATGGTTATTTCCCTGCGAGACGTTGATAGGAATGTCTATTCTCTGTAATTCGAATTTAAAAATCGACACTCCATAAGTCGCAGTTCGTGAAAGATTGTGGCCGTGATTTTGTCGCGACATACGTGTCCCACCCAAGGCCAAGATCCAAGATCCGTTTAGTTTTTTCTAGTGCATTTAAATTTAAATCGTGTCTCTCTGGAGACGCCCTTGCGCTAATTGCGACTAAAAATCAAATTCACGAATACAACATGTTCGCTTTGAATGCAAAAAAAATGTGTGTTTCTTCTTTCAGCGTTGGCATTAGAAGTTCTGGAAAAAGATACGGCGTTCACGCAGAAGGAGGCTTCTGGGGATGACGCCAGCAGCAAGTCGGATGATGAGTTCACGGGAATGGAGCACATGAATACGGAATTGCTCAAGCTTCTGTACCCGAAAGATCATCGGTGAGTGGCGCTGACTAACCCTGAGTCAGGGAAGTCGAGAGAAAGTAGATAAAAGGTAGTTATTAGCCGAGTGAAATACCGTGACGACATTTTACTCGGCAACATACAACTTGCTACAAATGCATTCAAAAAGAATAAAATCTAATCACCTGACACCCAGCCAGAGGTCTCAAATAATCGATTTGTAATGGTTGTTAAAAAGAACATTGCTAAGATACAAAGGTAAGAATAAATTTTCTAGTTGTGGAGGAAGAATATATAGCAAAATGGCTTGGAGGGGCTTGATGATTATTTCGCCTCATAGAGGATGGGTATTTCGAGATTCGATGCCAAATAAGCTTTGTCTATATTTAAATCTATTAAAATTTTGACTTGTAGTATTGTAACTATGTCTGGAGTAACATAATCGCAACATATGAAATTAAGCATAGACTGGTATTATCAGTGATTACACTCAGTAAAGTAAGTAAATACTTTTAGAGGTAATGCGATACGCTTTCACAATAGAATCCCAGAAAACATTCAAAATCTTTCTGTAAATAATTTTAAAAAACTGTTAAGCGACGTTTGTGTGGTAAAGCATACTATAGTGTTAATAATTTTGTAAATGATGCCACGCCTTGGGAATAAGGTATTCATGCCAGGAATTCTCAGAGATCATTTAAATATCTCACGGAAACAAAAAAATTGCACCCACTGAGTATATTTTGTCGGTTATTCTCAGTGGGCTTAGCTTGATTTTTTATTTAGTTGATTAAAAATATTTCATGCCATTTCACATCTTGGTGATATAATTTCAGAATGTTGGAAGTGTACAGCCTCCTTCAGTCTTCGAAGCCAGTGACGATAAACTTGAGCCAGCGGCCCGAGGTGTCGGACCACGACTTCATTGAGGAGCAGGAGAAGTACCTGTACGCCATTGGCACTAGAACCATGGCTTTGCCTATTGGACGGTTAGTCACGCTTCAGTTTAATCTAATGCTGCGCACCACCAGTCTATAAAATGAGCTACCTGCAGAGGTATTCCCAAACCATTACGACATGGAGACCTTCCACAATAGAACGTACTCATCCCAAAAAGAACGTATACGTGCTGGGGGTGTCCATATGAGGAGGATCGGTTATGTCTCCTGATCATTCGCCTCCTTATTACCCTAAAGAATTAATGTTTGTGCACTTTTAATCAAAAGTAATGGACAATGTCACACGTAATACATTGGTAACTATAAAACGCTGTATGGAATATATTATTTTGATCATCTCTCTAAGTTTTGCTTTAAATATATAATTTTCTCTTAAAAGGTGTTGTTAAAAACATGTCTATCTAGAAAGGTTTAGTTTTTGTAGTACGCCGAGACACTTCTTCCACAAAAATATTAAAATGAACTATCACTTTATTTTTATGATGTATGATGATGAAGCAGCTCAGGAAAACACAGTAGAAGCACCGTTCCAAGTATAGTTGTACTTGGAACGGTGCTTCTACCATTTCACGCTGAGTATTCTGTGAGCA
Organism: Delias oraia; assembly: GCA_018230265.1. Classification (NCBI taxonomy): domain Eukaryota; kingdom Metazoa; phylum Arthropoda; class Insecta; order Lepidoptera; family Pieridae; genus Delias; species Delias oraia. The sequence continues at coordinate 5,829 of DWCF01002461.1, read as the reverse complement.
CTTCGGAAAAGCCGGCCCAATTAGTGCATCCGCATATGCTTCAGCATGGCTCTCCCGCGGTTGATTTTTTGATATTATCATTTGTTTCAGGGGAATGGTGACTCTTTGCACCTTCGCTTGTCCGCCTACGGATTCACTCACTCTACCGAAACTGTGCGTCTCGGGACGCGGACCGCCTCCGCGCTACTATACAATCAACTTAAGCGCCAACGACACAACCCCGCACTGCCTCTTATGGCCGACTTTCCACAACGGCGTGGCAGCCGGCCTTGCCGTGGTGCCCATGACCGGATCGAGCATTGACGCTAATTGGGTCATCTATAACAAGCCGCGTGTGAGCATCATTTTCTGTTTAACTTTCGTTTTAAAAGATCGTTCTCAAATATGTTATGATTTGGTTTTTATGCTTACCGTATACTAAAACATTATTCAAAATTAAATTTTCTTTAAGATTAAAACAGTGGAGTATTGATAACTTCGAAGAATGTACTTTTCTATTGTTGTGATAAAGTTGATTAAAAAAAATTGCGTTAAAATTGTTTAAAAACACAATACATTTGTTTTTGGCTCCATCAAAATATTTATACTGAACCGACTTACAAAAATTAAAAAAAATCAAAGGAGGAGGCTATGAAACCCAAAGAATGATTTTTTTTGTTACAATCTCGTCATTCATGGACTGAATTTTTTTATTTTTAAAATGTATACCTTTCAGGTTACTGATATTTTTAAATATATCTAGGGAACCCAGGACATGTCGACCGAGCACGCGGGCTTCCTCCTGGCGCTCGGCTTGAACGGTCACTTGAAGGACATGCCGTACATGACGATGTTCGAGTACCTCATAAAATGCCACGAGATGATCAGTATCGGTCTACTGTTGGGCCTGGCCGCCACCTACAGAGGTAATCTTTATCAATACAATACAATACAATAATCATTTCGAGAGCCTCGTAGCTAAGTTGTTTACTAGGTTTACCATGAAGCGAGAGGTTTGAGTCCCATTCCGGACATAATAAATTAATTTATATTTATTCGGTCGCTGGTGTGGCTATAGTGGCTGGGAGATTGTCTTAAGACTGTCGCACTCGTGTGAGAGCCATGTTAAAGCATAAATTGACGCACTAATTGGGCCGGCTCGTCCCAATGGATTGATACCACGGGCTCCCAGAATACTCAGCGTATAATGGCAGTTGTACTTGAAACGGTGCTTCTACTGTGATTTGCTGAGTGAGTGACGATATCGGATTAATCGCGCTTTAGTATCGTAAAAAGCCGGCAACACGACCAATGCGCGGACTGTTGCACGGTCGAGTATGGCGGCAGTGGTCTCTTCCCGTATATAAGATCCCCTGCTCCGTTGTCCGCTGTAGCATTAGAAAAAAAGACTGTCCAATGACCTGATGAATGTCCCTAGGCACTATGGACGTGACTGCGACCAAGTTACTCAGTATCCACGTCGAAGCCCTCCTGCCGCCGAGTAGTGTCGAGCTGGACATCCAGCATGGTATCCTTGTAGCTGGGCTGCTGGGAGTGGGGCTGCTGTATCAGCGAACTGCGCATGTGCACTACGCCCAAGTGCTGCTCAGGGAAATTGGTAAGTGTTGCTAAGAATCCATAAATTTTATTGAATAAATATGGCATTTCACGTAAAGTGGACAAGTAGAAAAAAGCGTGTTTTCAAAATTCGCTCGAAAAAATTGGAAGTCGTTACGACGTACTACGAATAAACATGTCAAAAATATATAAAAAAGACAGTCATGAATTGCTGCCCTTCTATGTCGAATAAAGATCTTTGCTTTATCGTAATGATGAGACTCCTGTCATGTGTCCATTTGAATGTTGTCATCATCATCATCATATGATGTTCCAGGCAAACCGCCCGGCCCCGAAATGGAGAACTGCGTGGAGCGCGAGGGCTACGCTTTGGCAGCCGGTCTGGCGCTTGGCTGCGTGTGCCTGCGGGCTGGGGACAGCCCTAACCTGGGGCATTTGGCGCCAGCCCTCCGGACCTATATGCTGGGAGGAGATAGACGGGGATTCAGTGGTAACCACCGCTCATTGTAACCCGCAACGAATAAATAGTTCTTTAATATTTCTTTATCGGTGCCTGTATCTCATAAAGAGTCGGCAGCTCAGCAGCGACGCTTCCAGTTGCTGATTATCACCCGAGACTCATATCTACCCGGACTAGAGCTTGTAGACATACAGAATACTCAGTGTGAAACGGTAGTTGTACTAGAAGTGGTACTTCTATTATGTTTCGCTGTGTAAGTGAGGATATCGGAGACTCTTAAAAATGTGTGGCGTGATTGTCTATGGGCAGCAGTATTTTCTTAGCATATAGAAGACCCCACCTGCTCCGTCGTCCGATATACCAATAAAAAAAATTGTAGTGTTCATCTTAATTTCCCTCTTGGTCTTTTTCCTTCCATCTGCCATGTCGCCACACTCTTCAGGACTGACAAGTTGTCCGTTCTCTTCAAGTGTCGCCACCTGCCACGGTCAATTCATTAACACCTCAGCGATATCGACGGTTGCCATCTTGGTTTATATTACTGTGTTGGGTATTTGGCATTTGCGACACCGATAGATCTCCCTAACATTGGGATCTTTAACATATCTTTTTCTTTCAATAACCTATTTGTTTCCTCTTATTTTTATCTATTATTATAGTTTCCAAAGTTTTATTTTCATGTGTTGAATGAATTCTAGAACGAAACGATGTGGTGTTTCAGGGTCCCAAAAAGATAAATACAAGCAGGGCTCGTTCGCGGTCCGCGAAGGTACGACCGTGAATCTGGACGTGACCTCGCCGGGCGCAACCTTGGCCCTGGGGCTCATGTACATGCAGACGAACAATGCCGCCGTGGCCGAGTGGCTGCAGCCGCCCACCACCGCCTACATGCTGGACTTTGTGAGGCCGGACCTGCTCATGCTGAGGATTATCGCTAGAGGTGAAACCATCAATTGCTCCAAAAATTACTTCAGAACTTATTGACACATTTCTATATTCCAGAATAATCAGTATCATGAAAGACCGGGAAGGCTTGAGTTGATTCTCACAGAAATACAGTGATGTTTTACTTTAGATATTACAGATATTCTCGTTGTGTGTAGGATTACTTTTTTATATGATTTGTTAATATTTGTCTATTTTAATGAATATTTATGATATAAATTACAATTGTAGTTAAAGTCAAAAAATCCAATGCTGTATTAGTGATTTTTTTCATTATTGAAATTTTACATACTTTATTTATTAAACTCAATGAGAGTATCTTACACGTGTCCAATAAAGCAGTGTTCATAAATAAGAAACTCTATTGTGAGGAATATTTGTCATAAATTCTAAACTTGATGAACAGGTCTGGTTCTGTGGGAAAGCATCGAGCCCACCGAGGAGTGGGTGGAGAACCAGGTACCCGACACTATCATGCCGTACTGCTTTGTCAAACCCACCGAAGACAACATCGACTACGAGGCCATGAAGTGAGTTGTTCAGTATCGTATTGTCTGACATTAGGACTATTGGGTAGGGTCGCCTAATCAGACTGCATCCGTCGGGATTTTGTGAAGTAAGAAGTCGAAGCTTGCACACAACTTTCTTTATTATTCTGGAACGTTACAAAATACAAGTATTTGTAAAATATGTCTATTTAGTGCGGCTGTCAAAGATGTTCTACAACAATTCTTACTTAAAGGCATTAACAAAAGTTTCAATGGATTTGTATAAAATTATATATCTACGGATATAAAGATACAAATTCCTTAAAAAATAACAATAGAACCAAACTACTGGGGGACGTTCAAGAAAAGAGCGTACATATTTTTTAAAGGTTGGCAAGTGAGCCGTGGCTCTGCAAGGGCTGTCCACAGGCGGGGGATCGCTTTTACTAGGTGAGCCTCCTGCTCGTTTGCCACGGATTCCATAAATACCATTACAACTACCAATTCACGCTGCGTATTCTGTGAGCTCGTTGTATCACCTCACTCACGAGCCGGCCCAATTAGTGCATCCGTTTATGCTTCAGCGTCGCTCTCCCGGTGCAAATGTAACGGATATAAATTCAAATGTGAAGGTGCAAAATTGCAGCCAAGCGTACTGCAACATAGTAGCGGGCGCGTGCTTCGCCCTCGGGCTCCGATTTGCGGGCTCGGGCAACGAGGAGGCCCGCGACACGGCGCTGTACTTCGCCACGTGCCTGGCCTCTGCCACCAGCGGGCTGCCGGACCTGGCCGGCGCCGCCACCCTGGAGACCTGCTGCTGCGTCTGCCTCTTGGCTGCTGGCTGTGTACGTATGCCGTTAACTCTCACTTTTTCTGCCGTGCCTACTGCTCTCTCTCTCCGAAGTTGATCCCTCGTGTCTGAGAATCGTGGTCAGCACCAGGGTTACTTTTGGAGCGCATTTCTTACGAGCGTGTAGTACTTCGAGGACGACGAGTTGTTCATCATGTTTGTAAAGGTCCTCGCGATCTTTTACCACTATTGATAACAAATTTTTAAATATTTTTCATATTATAATAGTAATAAATTGTGTTTCATTTGAAGAAAATTCAGTAAAAAACATTTTTTTAAAATCCCATATTAACATGGAGCGATTTTGGCCTTTTTTCCAAAACATTAACAAGTTATTCTCTTTTTTATTTTGTTTTCTACTAAGTGTATCTACTACGCAATTTAGCGAATTTCTAAATCTCAAAAAAAAATCCTAATAGATATGACATAATACAAGTTACAAGCACTTTAAGTTTGAATGCAATTTCTTGATTATTTCTAAAACTTTACAATAATAAATATTAGTATATATTTGTAACGTATTTTTCAGATAATGGCCGGCCGCGGGGACGTGGCCGTGATGCGCCTCTGTCGGCGGCTCCGCGCCCGCACTGCGGCCACGCGCGCCCCGGCACCCGCCAAGCCGACATCGCATCCGCCACTCACGCACGGTGCTCAGGTTATTTCAATTAATACGCACACCATTTTTAGCCCAGCTTCGATTTCAGTAGTTTTTAAAAGTAATTTAAAAAGGCCGACTTTGCACTTGCGGCTTTTCAAAACCAAGAGGTGTCCATGGGTCGAGAACCTATCAATTAAAAAAATTGAATATATCCTCCGACAGATGGCTGTGCACATGACCCTCGGACTGCTGTTCCTCGGCGGTGGAAGAGCAACTCTCGCGAGCACACCAGAAGCGGTGGCCGCCTTGCTCATAGCATTCTTCCCCAAATTTCCCACGCACACGGAAGATAATAGGTCAGTTTATTTAATTCCATGGGCGGTGGTCATCTTTTACCATCAGTGCACTGGCTTGACCCGTTAGTTAAATATTCTGAATAAGAACAAAAAGCTGTCTCAGTGTCCAGTCGTTCAGTGCCACACATAAAAAATACATTTGATGTGATAAACCTTGCAAATTAACAATATTTAACTTAATTTGATACCACTTTTCACATTCCAGAAGTATTTACTTAGAAATATTTTCCAGTAATCTGAGTTTGTTAGTATGGCTATGAAGGCCGCAATAGAAATAGGCTGTAAATCGTTCCAGATACCACTTGCAAGCGTTCCGACACCTGTATGTGCTCGCTGTGGAGAACCGACTACTGCTACCGCGAGATATCGACACGGGCAGCCTTTGCTACGCACATCTTCAGGTCAGATTAATAACTCTTAATGTTATATCCTGCCACCATGTCGGTCCGAGTACAGGATCAGAATACGAACCCTATCCGAGTGCAGAGAGGCGTAAGACAGGGAGATGTCATATCTCCGAAACTGTTCACCTCTGCACTGGAAGATGTGTTTAAACTCTTGAACTGGAAAGG